>CAJFCP010000077.1:1787064-1833169 GCA_904066005.1 Synergus itoensis
GTAGCTTTTTAAATAGTATCGTTAAAACTAACGTCTTATTTAAAAAGACTATAAAATGTTAAGTTTGTTAAAAAAAATCCTCTCATTTTCATGCATATTTTAATGATTAATAAATTAAGTAATTTTCTAAAATTAAAAGACTGAGAGTTCATAATGAGTTTCTTGATATTAATTATTTTATTTTGTTGCATGCTGTGTAGCTGCTTTCCGTATTAAGCAGCTTTGAAGAAAATTCAACGCTTTGAGGATGATGCAATTAACCGAGACTGATTTTTACAATGATGGTCGAAATAAGTGACTGACAGATAAAAAGAGAGCAAATATCCTCAAAAATAAATCTATTCTTGTAATAATTGGCAGCTAATCAATTCTGCAGACTTGGTATGAAAAATATTGACTCACAATGCCAGTAATTAATAAATGTCTTACAAGTCTTAAGGTAATAAATCAACTTTGTCCCAAATCATTTGCGTATTCAATAACAACATTATACTCTATGTCTTAGGAAATTGAGCTCAAAGTGAATATGTTTCAGCATCTTTGTCCAAATGTAATTAGGGCAGGCAATATTGACCCTTATAGGAGCCAATAGTGATCAGCATCACAATCACTTAACCGTTATTATAGATCTAAATACTGTTACGTATATTGCGGGCCATTGACCTATGTATCAATTTACATATTTTATAAATGCTTTATTATAATTATTATTGAATTAAAGTTACTATTGTATAGAAATTGCCTTATTTTACCCTATTTAAAATGAATTTTTGTCTAGATCAAGGTCAAACTGGCCATCAGGGCCTTTTCTGAACCCCATCAAAATTTCTCCACGTTCTTCATATAAAAATGACATTATAAAAGGTCAAACTTTCAAATATGATTCTTATGAAGCTAGAAATTTTAGCATAACACTAATGTTTTGCTCTCTAAAGTAAAGCATGTCATATTCTCATTGCGTCGCATAAAATTAGTGCAGTAACGAGTCTTGCCAAAGTTCCGCAATTCCACTGGCGATCTTATATATATATTCTTAGCTCACGGTTATCGCGCGAATCCAACGTTGAGGTAGGATTTCGCGGAAGCACTGAAATCTTTTTTCGTGCAAATTAGAATACCGATCTTCGAAGGTTTCTTAATTGAAATTCGCGTTCGAAATATGCTTGCATAAGTAAGCAATTGTAGTGACGTAAAATTGAAGATTGTGACATTTTCTCATTACACCCATTTTCGAGAGGATTTCTCCTTCATTATTATTCCCATTTATATATTTACGTGCGAAATGTACCAATTAACCTGTTCTCGCATTCGAAATGAAGCGTCAGAACTAAAATATGCATATTTGAAAATTATCATTTCAGAATCAGGTATTTATTATGTCTTATTGAGAATTTGCAGCGAAAATAAAAACTTTTTAAGCAATTAGCAACTAGTAGTGGTAGAATTTTAGTAGATAAAGTGCGGAATCTGCACTCAGAGGCAAAAGGTTTGAACTGTTCTGTCTGAAACTCGTTGTTGGAAACTGTATTACGGTAGTGGTTATCCAAAAGTTATTTCACGAAAGTTAGAGCTTGCTTTTACACCCAGAACCCAGTGCACCCCTTTTTGCTGCCATTCCGATTTCAAATCCGCACATGTCTAATTGCATATCCTTCTTGTTTTTTAATTTCCGTTCACGATTATCAATTAAACATTCTTACCCTTTTTTGATATCAATTTTCAGTTTTGCGAAAGAGCATTTGTTAAAATGAAAAAAAAATATAAAATCGCTTTTATAGAGAAATACATCGAACGTAGGTTGGCGGTTGTACTAATTGTCTCATTTCAAGCAGAAACCCAGTTAAAACCATATAGGAAATTTAGAGGATAATTTGCGTTTTCATGGGGCGACCATAAAATAGTTTATCTCTATGAAATAATTCATGTGATATGTGTGCATTGTATTGTTTCTTATTGCAAAAGTACAATCGTTCTATTGTGATTTTATGAAGGGTAGTTATTTGTTCGTTTATTTTATAAAACAAAAAGACATTTCTACTGAAGAAAAATTGATATTTTTATCTATTGAAAAAGTACATTCTAAAGGCGACAAAGTAAAGTAAAAAACAAGAGTTCTCTCTATTACAAGAAAAATCAAAGCGTTAAAAGTACTTTTACCTCGTAAAATGGCAAGAAAAGAGTAACGGACGTTCTATCTTTTCACAAAGATATATATATATATTTTTTCTTGTATTTTAATTCTGCATTTTGCACCATTAGTTAGAGCTTCATTGTTCTTTTTGCCTCGAAAACGATGACAGTTTGCGTGAATTATATTCTCGTAGAAAATGCAACGACCCACAACTTGAGAAGTTCGTGAATTCAGGAAGACGAATCCGTTTTTAATATCAAAGAAATATCTGCAGGAACGAGTGGTCCGCAATCTCTTAGACTTGTGAAAGAGGCTCTTTAAGTTTTAATATAGGTAACTGCTGAATTTATTATGTATAATATATATGTACCGGGATTTGTAAAAACGAAAAAGTTCCTCCGACAAATCTTGTCTCCATTTGGCCATAAAAGTTGGCAGCTTAATTTTAATCTTATTTAGAAGCTATATTGTGATTTCAATCATCTTCGAGTTGGTGGAAATGCATTTTATTGCTTTTCAACTTGAGACTTTTTAAAACAAGTAGTGTATCGATCCCGGATATTTAAAGTTTTCTCATCTGAAAGTTTCTTCTTTGTAATGAGATTTTTGTCTTCAATTTTTAAATCTTTTCCCTTGACTATAACAATGTACTTTATGGGGAGGATTTATCGGCTTTGTTCAACTTCTCTTCTTCTAACAATTCTTCGCAAAATTGAGGAAAGTAAACATTCTTCTGAGAGGTTACTTTCACGATAAACATGTCCGTGGTGAATTCGGCCAATCCATCTTTCTCTTCAGAATATTGCTTTTAATCCCCTTTTATCAGAAACAAAAGAAATCTTCCCCACTGTTTATAAAAGCATCATGTTCAAACAATTATTTATCACTTTCAGAACGAAAACAGAAGCTGACCTCCCCTTACTGAATGGAATATCTGAGAAATAATTTCAAGATATCTGTAGGTTACATCTTACTATTTTTAACTAACATGAAATTTGAATTCGAATGCTTCATTATGAAATTATTAAAATATGAAAGGTTTTTATTTATAAATATTCAAATAAACTTGATTATGTAAAAACGTTTCAATTGTAATATGTATTGTTGAATAAAAAATTGCCTCACTCATCAGTTCATTAAAGTCGAATATATTCCAAATGATTAACGAAATTTAAATAATTGAGTGGATACATCTACAGATCGTATTTTATCCGGAAAATTTGTATCCAAAGCATGTTACGTATTAAATTTCTTTAGAAAAATTCTAAAGCGTGAATTATAACATATTTATGTGGAAGGAATTATTAGTACTTTCGCCACAGTGAGGGTATTGCTTTCAGCAAGCAATGAACCAATGAACCAATGAAGTTGCAATTTTAATTTGTGCAGAAAACGTGATGAATCCGCGCAGCTGGTCATGTACCAACCCCTGTGGAACACAGTACGAAGTGAACGAGACGAGATTAAAAGAGTAATTTGCATGCAGAAATAATTGCACACCGTGACTTGACGCAGATATCGCTTGATAATCTAGTTACACAAAAAAGCAAAAAATGAAATGATTGTCTCTCTCTAAAGTGAAAATCTTGTCTATTCGCTAAACCGACACATGTAACGCTTGTCCATCGATTTTGTGGATGACTTTAATCTCTTTACGATCAGGACGTGCAGGACATTAAATGGCAAGTCCTCTGAGCTATAAATTATATGTGCTAACTGCGAGGAACGGGAAGTCAGTAGTCATTTGAGATATTTTAACTGGAGCTTAGTTCCTTTTCTGAAAACAGATTAATCAAAAATGGTAGTCTTTCTAGTTCGCGAGATTGTATACAGAGAACTCGGCGTAAACAAAAAATTTGCTATTGACGGAACTCTTTCTTATTTGGTATATATAAATCCAATGGAACTCATCACTCAGTAGTTTTCTAAGCCAAAGTTTCTCTCATTTTTTATCTAAGTTTCCACATTTTTCTCTTTTATGTGTTGGAATTTTATGTGACTTTTCAAACATCATCGGAGATTGCAAAGTTATATGTTATAAAAATAAACTATTAGAGAAATGCTGTTCCTATAACCAAAAGGCAAGTTTCCTTTACAGCTTTTACACTTTCTGCCTGTTGCACAATTTTGTCAAGCAAACAAAGTTTCTCCTTTGAAAAAGAGTCACGTACCAACGGCTTTATACCAAAAACTCCTTACAAAATTTTCTCATGTAAAAGTTACGGAAGCAACTTTAGCAAGTAGACAATATGAAGAACAAGAAGAATTCTCATGAAAATAAAAAGCGTCCCTTGTTGAAAATAAAGGAAAATATTATATTTTATTAAAGAATAAAAAGTTGAATTAAGGTCAAATAAATGGCATAACAAATCATTCTAAGGTATGCCGATTCTTCAGGGACGTATAGGCAGAGAAGGGTTACGTTTATTTTCGAGAGATCTGCAATTTAAATTTATACTTCAGTGTCCCATAATACCCAAGGGAGGTACTAGTTTCCGAAAAGCGGGACACTAAAGCTGGATGCTCCTAAATGTCCCGGGGACGTTGTAGGCACGCGGTGAGTCTGCGGACGTATCGTAAAACGGGCCTGTGGATACCACGAGATGCCACGAGAATATTCCCTAAATCCATGGGATGAAAACGAGATCTACACCCATATACGCAAGACATCTGCTAACATCGTATCCGCCCTCCGGAAATTGCTCCCTCTATGCAAGCGGTAGATAATTCACGTTGCCTTACCTACAACGCGTAATTTGGCTATTAATTTGTGCTGTCAACGTTACTTCCACCTGTTCATGACATAGCAATTAGATCGAGAAATGTGAGATACAATTGCTCGAGGCCATTGTCAGAATACCTTGATCCATTGTTTTAAAAAGTTTGAAAAATCAGCTCGCGATATTTATATTATTCCAATGAAACTTCATCTGTTAATGTGGCAATGTACATATATGTCATCAATGTATGTGAGACTGTGAAACAACATGCCCTTAATCTGAAGATTATGTATTCTCCGCATGAATGCTACTTGATAATTAATGAGGAAGTAATTATTTTACAGCGTACGATTAGTAGCGAACTAGCATTTTAAAGTTTAAAGTTACTTACATATGAAATGTTTTTAAGTGTAGATTGTAGATGTACAAACATATTTTGAACCATTGTACAAGTGGTGTGTCATCGATCGTGCCTCATCTTCTATAAGTCTCTATGTACATTTTGTACATATGTCATGTACATGTATATGTTCAAATACAAACATATGTAGATGAAAGCAGTTGAAAGTGTGCATATTCCGGGTGCAAGAGGCTTTCAGCCGTCACTCAAATCCAACGTGTTCTCTTATGCTCATTAATGAGTCTCTCCTTATCCGCAATCGAGAATCAGTCTAGTGATTCAGTCATCGTTAAATAACGTCAATCGTCGTTATTCTCGACTATAGGAGACACACAAGGGGTGGAAAATAATGTCTGAAACAGCGAAGAAAAATAGAATTTGTGATGTTATTTTCTATGTGCTCTTCCCTCTAGCCATTTGACACGATTCTCCCTTCCGGGAAACAACAAATCAAGATAAATGTGAAAATGCGAATGTACTACTCGATATTCGAAACTAGACAGCACTTTCATCCATCATTCATTATGACCACAATTTTTGGTGCATGTTCGCTATTTAAATCACAAAGGAAATTTCAGATATCAAATTATGATGTGTACGAGGGTGATAATGATCAATGCTCTTTGTATTTGGTACAGCCAGCATTGAAATCAATCCTTACGCTTCAAAATTTGATCTTATGTGAGTAATTTACATACCCTCATCATTATCCTAATACGTAAATTTGCTGACAGGTACAACAAACATAAAAGATATATTTATCCACTTTTTGTTTTACTCTGTTTTTCTCCTGTAGCTGATAGACAATAAAATTCATTTAATTTGAAGGCAATTGTGTTTAGATGTACTTGAAAATTGGATAAACCACATTCTCTAGAAGATGGAATTGTTACAAGCTCTGGAAATTTTACACATTTTATGTGAATCCTTGATTGGATCCTCAGTTTTCCCAGAGTCTTCTTTTTATTTCCTTTCTCTAAAGATCCTTGAGGCATTTTGAGTAAAAAGGAAGAGGTTCGGTCGTTAGGAAAAGCCGAGGAAGGGGATTTACATTACCAGTCTAGGAAAGGAGTTGATCTTTCCATGGAGTGGATTTCGACAACGCCTACGTTTATCTTCAAGTTGGAATTGTTTTGCACCAGTCGAATGTCCAATTGATTCCAGCTATATATATGCAAGAATTTCTTGTTTTTATTTGCTCACTTCTTCTATGCTAATTTTTACTCGTTAGACAAACAGGAATTTATATTCCTATTGCTAATTGCAGATTTCGTGGCGGCTGGTACTCGAGGGAAACTGAATAACTATCGACAGCAAACAGTGAATTAATTTTGTTGCCTGCAACTTTGCACGACTTTAGACATTGAATTCATTAAAGTTTGTGGAGAAGAAATAGCAGTCAAGATGTGCGTACCCTAATTCTATTTATACGTGCCTTCGCTAAAATTTTATTATAATCTGTTTATTCCTTTTCTTTAAGGATTTAATTGAATAATTGAAGATTTTAATTGCACTTACATTGATTAATTTATATCGGAATTATAAAGATTACGTTTTCACTAAATAACGTCGGACCAAAAATGCAATATGTTTCTTTTATTGTTGAGGAAAATTGAAATTATTTTTGAGAAAATCAAAAAGGTTTTGAAATCCCTTAAAATTTTACGAAAATATTCGAAATCTCTTAAAATTCCACGAAATCTTTTAAAAAATCTCTATTAGGTACTTTTTAAAAGTAAATTTCACAACTTAACTTTGGAAAATTCTCATAGATTTTTTTAAGAAAACTCAATTACACTGAAGGAACTGAAAAACATCGATTAAAGGCATGATTTTCTACTTAGTGTATCACGCGAAAAATATAATAACAATGAACTGAGAGTACACGCGAGAGTGTAGATGGAGAATCATATTTTTCTACTTCAGACAGAACGCGAGCTAACATGATTCCCTTGTAATATCGAGCTGCTTTCGAGCCCCCGACAAAAATGAGAAAAACATTTATTCGTATCCGTCTCCCAATTTATCTCTTTCGTACCTATTACAAGTTACGCAATTCCAATTTCTCAGGAAAAATGGCCAAGAATTATTTTACTTTTCCCCTCAAAACATCAAAATATATATCTAGAATTCAAAAGAAAAATAGGTCTATTATTTTTCAAGAATATTGTCTACAGATATATAAACCACGAAAATTATATTGTAACCAGTGAACCTTATTACACCCAATAACTTTCTCAAAATAAGTTAGCGTAGAAATTTAGGTCTTCTATATATGAGTTATCGAGATTGAACTTCTGGTTAAATCCGAACTCCAAATATGCCAATGGAATTTCCCCTATGAGGCAAGTTTCTTATATTGAAATTCAACTAATACACTCGAGAATACTCAAATAGAATTTATTTCCTTATATTTACAACATATTTTAGAGAGAAAAAAGTAAGTTATAAAAACCGAAGGCGGAATATTTATCACCTAAAAATTACGAGTGTGTTTATATGCTTTTAATCGCTTCATCTTTTGAAAAACTCGTAAACGTGCACAAATGAACGTCATATAAATATACATATACATATATCTATGGCTATGTGAGGCAGTAAATGCACATCCTGTACTTGTTTCTTTTTTTTTAATATCACTACTGCTTTTCAGCAACGGGCACGCATTCAAATCCTTTGCGCAAGGATATATATTCTGCACGAAACTATGACAATTTTTCACGCTTTAATATACCTCCAAACTGATAGTATACCTCTTGTCAGGTTTTATCATTTTCATCTGAAATTTGACTATCTACTAGGCGTCAATCATATTATTTGCTCATTTTCCCAATTTACCATTTTCACATAAAGAGTGATTTCGAAATTAACATGAAGCCAAAGGCGTTGAAATTTATACGTATGGATGACTGCAATTAAAACTAATAAACTAATACGAACATAAAAAGGATTTAATAATTCTTTAAATTTTGTGAAATTATGGAAAAATGGGAAAATTATATAATTGAACCTCTCTGGGTCCATTACTTTTCTTACAAGAAAATTTAATTATAATATAGAGTAGAGCTAATATGCATTCACTTATGATACGCTTAATCACATTTATATATTATAGTGCATATACGTAGTAGCCTCTCTTGGACATGCAAATGTATTATATGCACTGACATTCTCTTTAATTGTCCTTGATTAAGAGGGTGGTGACGCTACTTGAGCTATCAGGTAGGTTCATGTTAATTGCTTCAATTAAACCTTCATCTCAAAAGGGAAAGTGCCATGGTTGCTCACTAACGTAATATTAAATGCGGATATACAGTCTCCTCTTTAATTGGGCCTAATTTACTAAATTTGATTCGATTATCCATGCATACAGCACACTGCAGCAGCTGTGTAATTTAGTTTATACAGCAGTGGTTTGAATATACTTTGTGAAGAGCAATGTATTATCCAAATAGGATTTGTCACATATAGCATATTATATTCTGCATAAACTCTCTGCAACCGCAACCTTCTATATTTTATAGAAAACGTATACAGTCTTCTGATTTCATTTCGGTGCTGCATTAATATTCAAAAAAATCTCTAAATTAATTAAACATTTCTAAATTTAATGTTTAATTTCTCAATAAATCGAAATTCTTTTCAGATGCTATCATCGTGCCTTTGATCTAATTAAACATTTACGTAAGACTTGTAGTTAACTGAACTAAAAAATAAAAATTGCGCAATGTGTCGAGATTATTAAAGTATTGCAGAAAAATGTAGAAGTGGCTTTGTAAAATATACAAAAAAAAGTAGAAACGATGCTGCAACAAAAGGGGAGTGTGAACGTTTTTTGATCTTCAAAGAAACGTACAATTATTCATGCTGTTCGAACCACTTGGTTGTCAACTCAGCAGTCGCTTTCCTCAGTTTTGCTCCCTTTTTCTTTATTTTTTGAATCCGTGCCTCCGATATCAACGACACATTTTACGCCCCAACCAATTTCAAAAACGTCAACGAGGGTTTTATCATTTCACTGTTAACTGCAAATGATTAGGACATATCCGACCTCATATTTTCATTATTCCCTTTTCGTTTGTAATTTTCATCTCTATCAAAGTTTAATCAAGCATATTCCAATTTCAATGTAAATTTTTATATTATGTACTAATGACGAAATTTGCATTAAAGAGGAAATTATATTGTTATGCAATATATTGTAAAAATGATTATTGCTGGTCATATCAATTACGGGGATTGATGAGCGATATCCTTTAATGGGATATTGCTAATCGTATACATAACCAGTTTCAATATCGGTTGGAAAATATGACGTGCGATAAATAATGTAATTATTCTCATCATCATTTTCCCTTCATAATTATTACTGAAATTTTAGAATAAAGTTGGGGAAACTAAATTTTCTCTTATGCTAATTTCCACGTGCCCTTAAGAGAAATGAAGTGACTTGTCCAAAAGTGGTATTAATTTATATTTCAGATTCCAACGGTAGCGGAAGAGGCGGAATCCGTGGAAGTGCAGGGGGTGGCAGCAACGATGGAAGCGAAAGAAGAATGGTGGACATTACCAGGGATAAGCCGATTAAAGTTGCCGTTAGAGTACAAGTTCCCGTTCGTGATCATCCAAAGGTAAGAAATGTCGGCAAAATGGATTTAAGAAGCTACGCTTTTGCGACATCAATAGGTCTATTTAGAGGAAACTCGCAGAATAAATAACGATAAACTACCCTACACTCAGGTGTGAGACAGGCGAAATTAAATTGAAAAAGCCAATTTTTTCTATTCAAACTGTAGTTAATTTCGAAAGTGTTTTTAAATGAAAGTGGAGGTTGTATTTTTATATTAGTTTATTTTTACGAGTAACTGCCCTTTTTAAAAACTGTCGTAAAACTTTTTATTTTTACGCCTAAACTTCTGCCAGTTAGTACCTTAGTAATCTATTTTGTAAATAGATTGCATCTTTAATTAATTTTTCATAGAGATGAAAAAGATAATTTTTTTTCGAATTAGTGATTTCGTTTGAATGAATCATTTTTTAATTTGAAATATAAGCTTTCCTTTTATAAGTATGTAGATTCCGGGAAAGGTTTTACAAAAAATACATTGCCCAGTGTTGAAATGATATTTCACGATTAAAATTCACATTTACATTTCAGATTTTATGTTTTGCTATAGTTTACATTTTAAGTGGTTGACCAATTTTAAGAATAGAGTATAGGTTGTTAACTAAATATTTCCTGACCAAACAAGTAACATAATCAAACACTCGGGTGAAAGAGACGTTGAATTTTGAAGTAATTAAATAGTTTATGCTTTAAAATTAATCATATTTTGAATTTTAATATTTCATTTTTCGGTTTACTTATTTCATTTGTCAAACTTTTTCAATTTAAACGTTTTTTTTTTCGATGTAAAATGGTAAAATTGGAACATCTGAGGAAAGAATATGCTAGGTGCTGTTCTATAAAAGATTTGATTTTATTCTAAAAGTTTGATTCGAATTCCTTGTAGTTTAACTTCGTGGGGAAGCTCCTGGGACCAAAAGGAAATTCCCTGAAGCGATTGCAAGAAGACACGATGTGCAAAATGGCAGTGCTTGGACGTGGATCCATGAAAGATCGACAGAAGGTGAGAAACAGAGAGAATCTCCCATTGCACCTTCGAATTGTTGATAAGCACAAGAGGCCTTAATTATTCATGGATGGAAATTCAATATTTAAAAGTATATAGATCCATTATCCTCCAATTACATTTCTCAAATTACTTTGATCTTAAATTTAGGAAAAACAATTTCTTTTGTTCGTATATTGTGATTCTGTTTATGTATTTCAAAATTCTAATAATTTTAGGCCCTGGAATTTAAACCTACAGATTGGTTGAAGAACTTTTTCTTATTTATTAAAAAAAAAGTTCCCAAAATCACTTCATTTATTTTTATTTTTAAATATATAATTATAGGAAGAAGAACTTCGAGTAAGTGGCGACCCAAAATTTTCACACCTAATGGAAGATCTGCACGTGGAAATTTCCGCATATGCAACCCCTGCAGAAGCTCACGCAAGAATTGCTTATGCCTTGGCCGAAGTTCGTCGATTTTTAGTACCGGTAAGAGCAATATTAAATATCAGTTGTTCGAAAAATTGGAAATTTTCCTGCAGCTCTTAAGAATCAGTATCAACAGTATGCACTTTTCAATTTCGTTACAGTTCAAGTTGTAGAAGCACTGGAAAATCTCTATGACCACCTGGGTCATTCATTCGCTTTCAACCCATTTTATTACTCAACAATTCACATGTAACGATTTTTTTCTGAAGCCTCATTTTTCCGTCCTATAAAAAGACCTATTTCAGTTAGAAAGCACTCGGTTAGAGTTAAGCTCACGCTCAATGCGTCTATCAAGCCTTTTTCATTTAAGGTTGTTCGTAAAAGGAAATTTCTCTTCACGGTTTTCTGAAGCCTTCCAGTTGGCACGATAGTGCCGGGAGTACGTGTCTACTCAGAAACACGATTTTAAATAGTAAACATTTTTTTACTTCATAATACGATTGAAAGAAAAACTCTTTCTCCTCTCGACGATGCTTAAGTAAACAATCTTGATTAATCAAACTGATAAAGGGGACGTCTTTGCGTCTCCCTTGAAATTGAAAGCAATAAGAAAAGGGTTTAAGCGCATTGAATAAAACGTTCATTTACGTTCAATTATTTTTTTAGAATGTCCTCTCGAAGGTAATTAAACTGTATTTTTCTAGGATTACAATGACGACATCAGACAAGAACAGATGTGGGAGATGCAGATCTTGAATACTCAGAATCGTGAGGGATCGCAGGCTGTAGAAGCTCCATTAAGTCCAGCATCGAGTTTGGATGCTGCAAGTTCGCCAACTGCAGCTACTACAGCAAACTCAATAGACGGACAAGAAGATGCTCCTAGTAGGCCAACACCGTCACCACCACATCCGGCAACACTTAAGACCCAAGGCACGGTACTTCAAGCCGTAACTTCAACGCTAGGTGAGCATTATTATCACGTAACGACGTAAATCCACATTGATTAGGTATTTCACGTTGTGACGTAATAATACAAAAATGGCCATATACTGGTGCATAAACAAGTGTGATAAATGTATAATTAAACATTAAAACTGCAAAACAATGTTAAAAATGCCTTCACATCCGCGGGAAATCCTTCTAAATAATCTTTTTTTGACATTTTTTTGCACTTTTAATGTCTAATTATACATTTATCACATTTGTTTATGCACCAGTGTATGGCCATTTTTGTACTAATACGTCACAACGTGAAATACCTAATAGGACTAGACTCCTGTATTGCATAGAACATTGATACTATCAAATTCTTATGTATTATGGAAGAGGTAGTCTGAAAATCTTTTTGAAAATACTCTTTCAAAATCCTTAAAGGTGTTGGAGCCAAGTTCTAATCTAAAAATTCGATTTCTTTATTTTACTAAATAAATATTAAATTTGGAATTTTTTCCTTCTGTATAATTAATCAATTTTGAACTAGAATTATGCGTACAGAGTGAGAAAATATCTAATTCGATTATTTTTTAACTAAAATGAAAATATTCAACTTTGAAGTTAGATTTTGAATTCTTCGTTTTATGCAAAAAGTATCGAAACTAAATATTTTTTCGTTCTATATGCAGTCTTATATTTGAAAAAAGATTAGTGCTACAGAGCGAATAAATATTTATTTATAGTTTTCGTTGAGTAAAATAGAGAATGGAATTTTGAGCTTAACACTTGGGTCCAATGCCCTTAAAGGTTTAAAATCGTCACAGAAATCATTGTGAAGGATATCTTATGAATTCTACAGCAACCAAACGTTTTCCGATTTCATGAAATATAGAACCATGTTGTTGTCAGCCATCTAATTTAAATAGACTTTCTCCAGACACAGTAGAAAAGGTCTGTAAGAGTCAGACATCGAATTAATATATAAAATAAAAATCCGGATAATTAGAATATAATTTTGACCGAAATTTTTTTCTTTGCCTTTTCTTTATTTGAAAGAAAATTTTTTCCTTCGTACAACATTTCTAGATATAAATTCGTTTAATACTTTGAAAGAAAAATCATTATCTTTCCAGACAGTTTTTCATGTATGGAATTTCCATACATGAAAATTTCCATGTATGGATTTATCCATGGCATCCATACTGTCTGCGCTGCCCCTGTATAGTTTCCAGAGTGGTATATAGAGATTGTATAGAATATGAATCTTAATTGATGAAAGATACGCTTTGTGCCTGTTGCCAGGTGGACGAAAGCGGCCTTTGCTTCCAGGTGGTAGACTCGCGATGTCACCTACAAAAAGAACCGTCATGTCTCTTCTAGCTCGTGCTCGTGCAGCTCAGAACAAAGAACCACTTCAAACAACAGCTTCCATCATTGCAACGACTCATCCCCAGCCAACGGCGCCTCTGATACAAGCTACCCTCCAGCTACCAACTGGAGGCCTACAACCTGGAACTCAAAGTTCACAAGTAGCTAACGTTGGTAGTCCCCAAGTCTCGCAATTGCAACTTGCAGCTCAGTCGATGCCTCAACACACAACTGTTACACAACGACAACCTATTCTACAATCACATACTCAACATCAAGTTTTAGCCCCGGCAATTCATGGGTTGCTGCATGCACAGTGAGTATTTAAGTAAAGCTCTTCACTGAAAGATGTTTAGCTTTTGCAAAGTTGGAAGATGTGTTTGGGATACTGAAAAGATGTGGAAGATATAATTCTGAAGAATAATATTCATCAATCTAATTTTTAAAAAATGAATATCAATTTGTCCACGGACATTATTTTACGTTCTTATCTATGATGAGATCCTATATATGAAGGGGGAAATTAATGTGTTTGAAAAAGCAGAATACTTTTATTCTGAAACAAATAGACAAATGCGAATTTAGAAGACATGCTAAAATTAAATAATCTGGATCAAATTAGTAGATGCAATGTTTAAATAGATTATAAAAGGAAAGAGAAACATAATCTCTTAAGATTCAAAGGAAGCAAAAAGTACTGCAGCTTCTATTTCAGAAACGTAATTTTCGATCTCATTTCATTTGCACAATCCTTAATTCAAATAATAAAAACCCGAAACTTAAATAAAACATAGTAATAAGATATGCAAATGAAGAAAAATAGAAACTGGAAGGCATATTTTATTTTAGTTTCAGAATTCCTAATTCAAGAAATAAAAATGATAAATCTATTAAAAAAATGAATAATTAATTACTCTGACCTTCTCAGAGAGAAGTTCCTCTCATTTTTTCGTTTTATAATTTCATTCTATAGTGTCAGGCGTAATAAACACTTTTGCATAAAGTATAACATTTCTACCAGTGAAGATTTTCAGATGAGTTTTTGATGATGCATATTCATTAGAAAGCACACTTCTAAAATTACTGTTTTAGGAGAGCTGCCGCCGGGGCAACAGTGGTTCCCATTCTTCGAGAGGACTTTATGACTGGAATAAACCAGCACCCAGTTCAAAATGTTCACATAGCGTGAAACGACGAATTCCTTTACAAAATGAAATACTACTGAGAATAGCTAATCAATTACAAATTCTTGTATATGAGGATTTTCGTAATTGAACAACTTATGTTTACATCTCCAAGTAAAAATTTTATTTCTATAGTTGTGAAATTTTTCATATTTTCTAGTATTTAATTTCGTAGCCAGAATTAAAATTACGTCAAGTTCCTCATGTATGGAATAATTTTCTTAGGGGCATTCAGATGTGACAGAAATTCAATTTAATTTTTCTGGAAAAATAAAAATCACGGGAAAGAGGCGTACAATATATGGAAATTCATCAGGAAAAATTTTGAGAGATAATATTTTGAATACCCCTAGGTACAACTTGTATAAAATATTCAAATTAAAATACGAATACCGTCATCATTTTAATAATTTTTCAATGAAAACATATATTCATCAAAAATGTTCAACAGTATTGAGGAAAAGCACTCGTTTAGAAAAATTCCAGTATCTTTAATAAGTGCAAAAACATCGAGAGAATAGTATAATATGTACATTTATGAAATGTGAATTATTATAGTAAATGAAAGCTTATCTAATATAAGCTTGAAAAGTACATAACGTACAGTTTCGTTCTAGATTGAACTAAAATATTTCGAAAAAACAGCCGTCACTTATTTACTCGTTTTAAAAAATTGTCTAAGGAGATAATGTAATCCAAAAAGAAAAAAGTATATTGAAGAGACTATTGAAAGGTGTATTCAGAAAAAAATTGAATTCAGTTTGAACCTTCGAAGTTCAAATTGGTGTTGGCTTTTTTCCCTCTTGGAAAGGATGTCAAATGTAGAAATTAATACCAATTGTATATTAAAAATTAACACGCACAGTGTTCTTCACGTTAAGAAACATTATCTATAAAAATAATACTCGCACGGACCAATTTATATTTTTTTTATGCACTTAATCTTGTAATTCAATTTTCTAGTTAATTTGAGCATTCTCAACAATATAGTATGAAACATATTATAAATTTGTAAAGAAACTTTATACAATGTTTTATAAAATATTTTGTTGACCTTTTCAAATATTTTTATTTTCATAAGTGGTATTACTCATGTAAAGTTTTTAAATATAATTTTAATAGTTAATAACTTAGTGCAGTATCGTAGAATAAATTCGTTTCGAAGAGCAACGAAAAAGTGAAGTTATAAAAAGGAGACTCAGAATGAAAAAATTTTAATTAAAAGGTTAAATTAAAAAATTAAATACGCATTTAATTACCAGAATTTAAACACATAAAATTTGGCATATTTATAAGATATTTAGTTATGTAAGATAACTAAAATAATAAATTAACGAATATTATCCTATTTCCAGAGAAAATATATTTAACCCAACAACATGTTTCTGCGATATTGCAAGCTTTACCCTATGATAAATATTAATTAATAAGGCGTAAAAATACTCTATCATTTTATTTTTATATATTAAAATTACTTTAGCTTGTTGTGCGATATAAATTCATTTGAAACAAAAATAACATTGTACAGAAGTTTCTTTTTCCGTGCCAAAATGAAAATATAAATACCCATTTGCTAATATTTTTTACAATCATAATTCAAACGGTACAACACAATTAAAATGTCCGAAAACAAAAATTGCTAAAATTTTATTTTCTCTTGTTTTCATTATTTTGAAAATTTTTTTCATGACTTTATTTAAAATGATTAATTTTTACTCTGAAAGTACTGAAAATACCAACTAATAATCCGCCATTAGTCATGCCGTCTGAAATAAAAAGTACTTTTAAAAACCGCTCAAGATATATTTATTTACAAATTTAAAAACAAGCAGAATTAAGAAACTAAAAATATACTTCCGTTATAAAATATGATTAAAGGCCAATGGCGGATTAAAAAATATTAAAATAATTTTAATCTACGAAATATGTGAATATTATTTATAACTATGCTGTATTTTTGGAAAGTATTAGCCTTATACACTGAACAAAAATTCAGTCGTGTACTGGAAAATCTCTTTCACTGTTATCGGAGTAAGCTTTAAATTAAAAATATGTACGTAGAAAATTAAAAATAAATCATATTATAAATACAATATAAACACTGTTTATGACTTATAAATATTAGAAACAATGTTAGTATATTAGTGTAAAATAATGATGTTGCGTAAATTAAGATGTCGATCGATTTTGTGTAATAAATAAGAAAAGTTAAGACGCGCCCACATACCTGGTAATAATTTTATCGTTAAAATTAAAAAATTTTGTTTATACGTCTAACTTAAATATCTCGTGAAATATTGATATATCTCGTAGGTATTTTAATTTTACCAATAAAATACCAAGCAGTTACTATATCGATGCATCTAATTTGCTGCATACATACATATCGAATTAGTATTAATTTTAGCATAGAAATAAATGTTTATAGAGATTAGAAAAAAATGTGCCATTCTAGTTAATTTTTAATTTAAATCTAACTTCATATAATTAAACAATGTTTATATGACCTGTAAGCTACGTACAAATTACTTATTCTCTTGTTATACTATTGCATCACTGAACTGTGCGACACACCTAAAACTTATTTAATGGTGCAAATACATCTTACGCTATAGAATGTACCAAATTGTAAAACAAAATTCAATCTTGAAGTGGTTTACATAAAATATAGATATATACGTAATTCATTCCTAATGTGAACGAATTACATTATGAAAGATGAAAATGATTTTTTGTATTAATAAGTCCTGGTCCAATGCCCTTCATTCAGTGCCGGATTTACGCAGAATTTCGCCCTGGGCAAAAATTTCAATTGCCGTCCCTTTATTAATTGAAAATATGTCTCATCATCAATATAAATTGGAAAATTATGTTGATTCTAGTAATTACTATTTGCCATGGTAGACTAATACTAAATTAGTCAAGGCAACAATATTTTTTTTTCCAAAAAAAAAAAATAAATTAGTCTCCCTGAATTTTCCGCCCCCAAAAATTTGCCGCCCTGGGCAGTAGCCCATGTTGCCCATGCCTAAATCCGTAACTGAATGTTTTTAATTAAATGAATATGATATAGTAGATTTCAACCGTATTGTTTATAGAATAAGGTTTAGTAATAAGTAATTGTTTTCAATAAATCTTCATATATATAGGAATTTAATTAATTTTAGACACAAAGTAATATTTTACGAGTGTTTGATAAATAGTTGAGAATTTTTTAATATAAACATTCAAATTTATAATTAAAAGAATATATATTTAGCCATAAAACATAGACAAAAACATTTTAAAGTATGGGAAATATTAGTTTTTATATAATTTATTTGCCAGAATTTCATAAATAGGGTGCTACTTAAAATTTAGTAATTCAGTAACAAATCAATTTATAATTTGATAGTTTTTGTGTATAATTAAATTGTAATTAAATTGTCTAAACATTGACCAATTTCCTTGTAAGAAAAAAAGAAATAACAGACAAGTGAAATCATTTTAAAAATCCATAAAGATGGAAAAATAATTTGATTCAATTGAGAGAAAAAATTAGAATTAGGCGTATCAAGTCAAAAGAGTGGGAAATTAATAGAATCAGAATCAGTTATAGAATCCCGAAGAATCAATTTTTGGAGTAAACGGTCCCTCGCCCTTGCAAATTCCTTGATTTTTGTCACTTCTCAAAACCTTTCAAAATATCTTGAAGAAAATACGAAATTTCTTAAAATTTGTTGAGTTATCTTTTGAAACTCTTTTTAAATCCACAAATACTCCAAAATTTCTTCGAAATCGAAATAATTAACACCATAGAATACCGCACCCGAAATGTGGTAAAAGAAAAAAGGTATCAAAACCAGAGAAAATAATTAAATCGCCCGATATTTAGAAGTACTCTACTCAAAAATATATATACTTGTTTGGAAAAAAAGGTGAGATACTAACTTGTTTATTCGGAGCAGCAGCTACAATCCTTTTGGGAAACGATCCTTCCGATAATTAACCGATCCATCCTAATGGCCAGTAGACTCGCCCCTACCAAAACATCAGAAGACACTTAGAAACACTTCACTATAGAAAAAAAGGACTGCGCAACTGTCACTTTAATATTATTACGGATATTATCTCGAAAGATTTAGATTACGCGAGTCGAGAGCGACTGAGCTCGGTTTCCCCACTCCTCTACCTCAGACGACCCGATTCCCGCCAATCAGCACATGAGTCCTAAGACTCCTAAGAAGAATCCGAGTAATGAACTTGGGTACGAATAAAAGCACTTCACAACACTTCACAATACACTACCGGATTAATCGGGAGCGCGGCGCGCGCGGTTTTTGACTCTCACGATGTAGACACCACGCGAGTCGAGAGTGACTGAGCTCCTCAATTCCTCCACTCCTCCCACCCGACTGCCGCCAATCAGCAGATGAGTCCCAAGAAGGAGCCCAGTAATAAACTCGAGTACGAATAAAAGCACTTCACAATAAACTACTGGATAAATCGCGAACGCGGCGCGCGCAGTTTTTGAGTCTTTTTAATGCGAACTCCACGCGAGTCGGGAGCGAACTGAGCTACTCAAATTTCCCACTCGCTCGTGACCCCCTGCGGTTTCTGCTTTCCCCCTCTCCGCCTGACCCCCACCCTCATCTTATGAGGCCCAATAGTAGTGACGGAGCGGAATGCAGCCTGCGCGCGCAGCACGCGTTGGAGAAATTTTGCAATTGGCTGTAATTTGGCGCGAGATTCAAAATTGAATTGCGCGCCTAAAATATTAACCAATGAGAGAATTTTTCCAGCGATTAGTCAAAACAATGCGTGCGCAGGCGTTTGAAAGCACTGAACGGAATAACAAATTGTCATGGCCGTACTTATGTGCAAAGCTTTCTAAAAGCAGGCACTAGGCTTCATTTCCAATTAATTAGGTAGACTTATTTTTTAGAGATTTTTAGATGTTGAAGTTAGTAAATAAAAGAGAGCTAAAAGATTTAAGTCGTATTTCAAACTTTTATTATAAATTAGGTATAATATAATCTTAAATACCGAATATCAACGCTGCATTGCTCTCACTTGTTCAGTAACTTCCTCCAGTTTCGCAGAACTTCGATCAATAGCCTCCAGCTGATATTCAAAATGAGTCATTATGAGGGCCATTTTTTTCAAATTATTTGTCGAGTTCTCTAGGCCGTGTTCTTGTTGAGTGAAATTTTTCACTGAATGCATCAAAATCTGAAAGATGTACCTAATTTAATAACAGTTACAGTTGCTGTCGAAAGTAATTTTATGAATAAATTGTAAGACTCTAAATCTTTAAAAGCACCTTTATTAATTTTAAAATAGAAGGAATTTGATACAAAATTAGTAGTAGTCTTTGAAAATAAACAAGTGCAATACTAAATTGCAAACAATTTTTATTTTGAAAATTCAGAATGCGAAATATTGATATTTATAACAATGTGAATGAGACAAATTAATTTAAACGCAATAAGTAAGAAAATACTCACTTCACTGCTTCTTGAGCCTCTTTGGATTTGTCTTGCTAAAGATGCAATGTTATTCACATTGACCTGCACTCTATCTGCTAATCGCATCTTTGATTCGACAAATAAACTACGGGCACTCGTACTTGAAGCAGAAGCCATATCGTATGAATATCCTGTAAATATTAATTAATTAATAAGTTTTAATATACTGAAAATAGGAAAAAATTATTATCCCGTCAAACATGAAGTTTAAAATATTCAAAACTTCTACTTACAATAATAATCACAGTACTTTCTCCATTTGTTTATTTATCACTTAAGCTAAAATATGTAAATGAAACATTTTTTATATAATTGTTAAAAATGTAAATAATTTCACTGACAAGCAAGTGACAGTTCGATACACGTGATGACGTGAACTGTCACTCTGACACTGAGCATGCGTATGGCTTGGACGTAAAGGACGTTTTTCAAACTTGTCCACAAATACTCAATTTCATTGGGTCAAACAATTCTCACATTACAGGAAAAAATCAATTCTAGTGGTAAACTTAAATAACTCAAGTTTTAATTACATTAATTGATTAAATCTACTTTTATAATATATGTAATTAACTTTCATTCGTTAAAAAATCGTTAATCTATCATAAAATTACTCTCCGTAAAGAAATACACCAGAATCTAATATCTTGCAAATCATATAATTTGCTATTTATTGACGTTAGTTTACGCAATATTTATATTCCATTGTACATAATTTGTTATAATCGATCTTATAATTCCTTATTATAAAATTAACAAAATGTGTTCGCTAAATCGAAGAAAGCCGATGAAATTTCACATCCAATTTGATCTTGGTATTCAAGTTTTTGAAAGAAAATAAAAAAATGAAGACAATAATAGTGCAAGAGAAAAAATCAATTCTAGAGGATGAGAATTTTAACCAGAAAAGTGATACTAGATTCGAAAAACTTTGGGATCCTTACAACTTTCTTTAAAAATCCAAATTTTCTATTCGGTAAATTTCACTTACGTATGAGAAGTCGAAACACGTTTGAGGTATTTCCATATAATTAAAATAAAAGATATAATTGAAAAAGAATAATAAGCGAACCAAGAATCATCAGGGGTAGAGGATATCGTAGTGGCCTGGCCGATAGAGTAAATGAACTGATGGTGTAGCATTTTCGGGAAAATCGTGAGCTACAACCTCTGTTCCGGCACCTCGATCCATATACCTTACCCGCACTCCCGTTCCAAGTGCTGTACTCATCGCGATTATATGAATGTGATCCGATTCTTTATACATTGGTTCTACTTCCTGGAAGCGAGAAAAAAACATTACATTTAATAACATTTTTATTCAAGTCCCAATAATTTTCTAACATGAAATAAAATTGTAGAAACTTGTACGATTATCTGAGCATGTAAAAAGATAAATGAATCAATACGGACCTGATGACAAAATTCTTTAACTGTGCGATGTCCCTCTATGAAATGTTGATAAAATTCAGCCTCTCGTTGCAACTGACCAGAAGTTATTAACCTAAGATAGACGACAACATAATCCGAATAACCCTGTTCGTTGAAGAGTTTATGCAATTCATCATAACTCGCCTCCGTACCTCCACCAACTTTGTCGATTACTTCCATAAACTGTAACATAACAATAGCTTTAATTTGCAAGAGTATAATAACAGCAATTTTCAAAAACTGTAAATATATTTAATATTCCTTACCGTATCATGGAAATCTTCAACTGTGAATTGAGGAAATCCTAGTGCTACGAGATTGTCTTTACTCTTTAACGCAAGTTCTCTAAATTTTTCATACTCCTCCTTATTACTGATCAACCTTTCAAGATAAGCATAACTGAATGCTCGAAAGAAGCAATTTCCATCTGGTCTTGTTCTTCGGAAAAATGAATATTTCTCTCCCAAAACCTTTGCCTTTGAGAGATATACTAGATCTTCTGCATACTCGTTTTCCAAAGCCTTTAAAGACTCTTTTTCGCCTACAAGAGCTATTGATTCTGATATCTAGAAAACGTAATATATTCTTATCAATTTCTAAAGAAATAAAAATGCTTCTAATTGAATCAACCGATAATACCATCAAAATTTCTATACAAAAGAATTAAGTTATTGCTTCCCAGTTATTGATGTCTCAACGTCAAGTTATATGGCCTCTAGCCTTCAATATTTTATTATTTTCTACTCCAAGTAAAAATAATGGCTTTAAGAATGAAAAAATGTTTAAATAATCCGTATTAAATAAACTCTCATCTTTCGTGTTAAACCATTAAGGATAAAAGATCGTTCTCAAGTTTTTAGAGCAAGCGTATTATATCGTATAGGTGGATTGTAACCTAAAAATTATATTGAAGTTAGAGAATTTTTTTTCCAAGACCAAATTAAACCGAATATAGATATTTAACTAGGAAACGAGAATTATTTAATAATGAAAAATTGTATTATTAACCTCTTTTTCGATACGTCTCTGTTGTTGAAGAATGAGCTCATCTTGGTTGACTTCTGTAAATATAAATTAGAGATTACAAACTGGTTTGGAGAAAATAGAAATCAAATATAGTAAGATGTAAAAACCTGTATTTTCTGCTGGTATTTGATTGAGCGGTTTCTCTTCCATATTTCGAGTGAATTTTTACAAATTTCGAAGCCACTGTCAAATAACCGACTGAACGGAAAACAAAAACCCAAAAAACCAATTCATGAAGAGGTTGGCGACAATGATTAGCGAGGTAGGGTTGGTACTGAATTAAAAAAAAAAGCAAAATGGCGGTTAAATCAAATATACATTATCAACATTAATTTAGATTTTCTTTATTTTTCGAATCTAATTTATAAAATAAAAGAAATTGTGACTACAAACTAAGTCAAAATAAGAGATGTAACCTGTTCTAAATTATGTTAAGTAAAATTTGTGCAGTTTTTACATTCTCATCAGAGAGAAATGTATTAAATATAGTCAATATTTTATATTGATTCAGAAGGAGCTTTGAGGAGTTTATTAGATTTTAAGTAAATTTAAACTTCTACTCTACTCAGTTAGCAATTTACTTATAGAAAATAGACAATTTAAAATGGAAGGAACAAATGCGATCAAAATTGAAGAGACAAATTTGAAGTTTTTCTTTACAAGTATATTTGAAAAAAATCCATTTATTCATTTTCTTCGGCACGCAGACGAGCGTTTGGATTTGTTATGCGGATGGAAAGTTGTTGGGCTCGTTCCACAATAGTCTTCCGTTTTTTGCTACTGACACCGTGTGCGATTTCAGCGCAGAATTTCCTATTCTGCATCATAAGAACCTCCAATTCCTATGAAACAAATATATTGTACATTATTATTGAGCTAATGTAAAATTGCGAAGAATCTGATAAAATCTACATGTCTACCGTTACATGTATTGTTAAAAGCTTTATTTTAATATTCAATAAATGTTATATCAAAATTATTGGTGCATATTATATATTATTGGATTCTAAAACAGTTAACAAATTACAAATAAAAAAATTGTTACCTAATTTGTGTGGATGGAGTATTTAATTAATGTTACACATACCCTGACATTGTGGACGAGGACCTTCCTGAAACCAGTTGGGAGCATATGACGGGTTTTCTTGTTGCTTCCGTAACCTATGTTGGGCATCAGGTATTGTCCCTTGAAGCGCCTTCTGACTCTGTTGTCAATACCCTTAGGCTTACGCCAGTTTCGCTAAAAAAGATAATAAAAATATGTGTTTTAATTAGAATAACTTTAAATAAGTTAACTAAATACAACTAAAAATCCCCTAATTATTTCATTTTTAACCCATTCAATTTTCAACATGATATACATTTTTTAACACTCTCAAACAAAAAATAAATGACCCATTTAACTAAAAAAAAGTAAGAAACATAAATGGTCTAGACAATGAAATTATTTTTCTTTGTCTAAATGCTTCTTAATAGATATTAGCTGATTTCATATAATAGATAATACGAGTCAAAGCCCATAATTGATGAGAATTTGAGGTTATAGAACAGGAGTAATGTTAAAATCTTTACCTTCAATTTATCATAACGATCGCTTTGATGGCGAATAAACTTTTTCGTCCTCTTCTTGACGATAGTCGGTCTGTATACTGGTCGAATCGACATGTTGCTTCTTTTTAGGAAGCAACTGAAACATAAGAACCGAAAAATAAGTCACACAATATCTTTGCTGTCAGCACGACTGTTTGCACGGTTTGCACTGGGTCATGACGTCATCAGTCAATCAGTGGATACTTGTTTAAAATTACAAGTGAAATTATTCAAAATTTTAAAAAATATAGTATTGAAAGAATAGATCAATAGTGCTTCTATTTTCTTATTGATATGTCATTAATAATTTCTCAAAGATTCCTTAAATAATTTTGGATTTTTGATTTTAACACATACCGTCTTCAAGGAAAGATATATTGGAAAGACTTTTCCCCCACCCTTCCACCAATCTCTTTGCGCGGAAAGTTTGAAGCTATTGACACTAGAGGGCTTTAAGGCGGATTCACAACTTGTAACACGTGGTTTCACACAACTGTGATTGGTCTCTTAATTTCTTTTCATTTCATTTACTAATCAGAAACGTTCTCTTCCTTAAATGTCTTTTAAAGTTTAAATTTCTAACCTCGAAAGTTGAAGTTCTATTGTATAGAATAGAAACACTTGAAAAAAACAAAATATTGTTTAATGGGTTTAATGTAATTTACAAATTTTGTAAAGGAATGTTCTAATTTACTTTTATATTTCGTATGAAAATATAAATATAATGAACGTTATCAAAATAAAAAGAAATAAACATTCACGCTCAACTAAGGAAGAGTTAGAAACTCTGAATAAAACAGTAAGTAAATTATTCTTAAAATTTTATTTAAAAACACTTTTGCTAATTTAAAGAAATACTTTAATTGTTCCAGGATTTAATAGACAGAATTTTACAACTAGAGGCTCACAATTTTCAGTTGAAGCAGATCATTGCTAAAAATCTAAACAGTTCTGATCAAAAACCAAAAAAGATTTCTTCCACACGGAGAAAATTTGATTTCTCAAAGTAAGTTTCAATGTAGTTGGGTAGCTTTAGAGAAGGGAAAAAATCAGTGTTATTAAATTAACTTGAAATACATTTCAGACACTCCAAAAGACACATACTCTTGAAATTTTACTATCTTGGATGGGACTATCAAGGATTTATGGAACAAGAGCATACGATTAATACTGTTGAGTACCAAATTTTTGCAGCTTTAGTGAAAAGTTGCTGTATAGAGAGTAGAGAATCTTCAAATTATCATCGATGTGGTCGAACAGATAAAGGTGTCAGTGCCTTTTCACAAGTAATATCTATAGACATTCGCAGTCGATTAGATTCTGCGAATCAATCCAATTTGGATAAAGAACTTCCCTACTGTAAAATATTAAATAGAATTTTACCGAAAAATATTCGATGCATTGCTTGGTGTCCTGCACCAAACGATCTTTCTGCGAGGTTCGACTGCAAGCGCCGATCTTACAAGTACTTTTTTCCTAGGGGTAATTTGAATTTAGAAGTTATGAATACAGGACTTAATTACTTGATAGGTAGTCATGATTTCAGAAACATTTGTAAGATGGATGTTGCTAATGGGGTTGTCAATTTTAATCGGACCATTGAAGAAGCTTCTGTCCGTTGTATTCAACAAGATAAAGAAGTACCCTCAGGTACTTACAACATCATCAATTGACTTTCATAGGCGTGCAAGCAACTCTCTGATTTTTAAAAACTAGCTAACTCGTTTGATTTCAGGATATGACATGTGTGAATTGACAATCACAAGTCAAGCCTTTCTCTGGCATCAAATTCGATGCATAATGGGCGTCTTGTTGTTAATTGGTCGAGAGAAAGAAAAGCCTGAAGTTATTCTAGATCTCTTCGACGTGGAAAAATGTCCTAAAAAGCCACAATACAACTTAGCTCATGAAGTACCACTGAATTTATTCCACTGTGAATTTGAAACCCAAAACTGGTTTATCGATAGGACAGAACTAGAAGATGTTGTAAGAAATTTACAGGAAGATTGGACCTTCAATAACATAAAGTAAGTTGATAATTTTTCACTCAATATTTTTGTAATCAAATAATACAATACTATATATTATATATTTCCAGGTCTACAATGATAAAAACAATGCTTATAAACTTGCCAGATACATCCAACATGAATTTTCAAAGTGAATGTCTTCTTCGTGGAGTGGAGTCGAAAACATATAAACCGTTAATGGAAAGATTGACATGTGGTCAGTATCAGGAATTAATTATCATTATACGGTACATATTTGACGCAATATCTAATATTTTTATTTTTTATTTGTAGAAAGTCTAGAAGAAAAAATCAAACACTTCACAAAGAAACAGAAAATAGAAGTGACACAAGCTGACATTAAAATATAAAACTTTGACACTCCTTGTTCTTAAATTTTTGTTTAAGAAAGATAAATGAAAACCTTTTCTAAAATAGATAAGCTTTATATTGTATAATATAAAAATGTACAAACTTTATTTATAATTTAATAAAAACTATCATGAATAAAAACACAGTCTGTAGATTACAATCCTACCAAAAAAGTCGGTACTCGTATGAAAAATTAATTTAAATACTTTAGCTGTTTTCGTCTCAGACAAACGAAATCGTTGTCTGGTGTTTATGTCTTCTGGAAAGAAATCTTCTACGACGGAAAGATTTTTGGAGTCTGAACCAGCTTCGATGGAACATTGTTTTCCGGCGAAACCACCTTGGAACTCAATTTCTATCTCTGTTAAATCCACTTCCTCTTCAAAATTTATCAAGATCCATTGCGGTGTTCCCTGTAATATATTATGTTTACATTTGTATAAGTAAAAATTAAAATATACATTTTTGTTCAGAAATTATGATGTCTTAAAAATATAAAAATGAAAGTAAAATAATTCCTTACAGAGTCGGAGTTCCAGCAAGTTTCATTTGACTCATCAAATAGATATTTTTTCCCAAATTCTTTTATATTTTTGTTCAACACAGAACTAACCCTAAAATTTTAGAAATGAACATTAATAAACGTTTTGTTGTATATAAATCAATATTTATTTTTTATTAGTAAAAATTGAAATCCTAATTATTTCTTTGAAACTTACCGACATTCAAATTTTCTTTCTCTTAATAAACAAGTCATATTTACATTTTAATCAAAATTATGACAGCTCCAAATATTAATCAACAAATAAAAATATAAATGACTGATGCAGATGACACCAACATGAAAATAATAATGAAAAGACTACTGTGGCTTAGCTTTTGGTCAGTTTCCAGTCAAAAACAGTCCGTGTTCCAAATGTTCCAATAATTCCAAACATTCCAAATCCCAATTCGTTCCAGTTTTCCCAATTCGTGCCCCTTCTCAACTACGCATGCACAGTAGCCCAAACTCGAGCCCCGTACTCTACTGCGCATGCGTCGCACTCGGTACATGATTGGTTGCTATTCGCGCGCAATTTGAAATGCTAAAAAATATTATGCATTTCAAATTACGCGCCAATAGCAACCAATCAGATACCGAGTTCAACGCATGTGCAGTATGGTACGGAGCTCCAGTTGGGGCCACTGCGCATGCGTCGTACTCGGCATATGATTGGTTGCTATTCGCGCGTAGTTTAAACTTGTTTAGCATTTTAAACTGCGCGCGAATAGCAACCAATCAGATGCCGAAGTGCGTTGCATGAGCAGTTGAGAACACGAATTGGGAACATTAGAACGAATTGGAATTTGGAACGTTTGGAATTATTGGAACATTTGGAACACGGACTGTTTTTGACTGGAAACTGACCAAAAGCTAACCTGTAATAAATCTTTGAGATTTCAGATTCCGAATTTCCGCCAAAACTCCAAAAAGTCCAAAAGCCAATACATATAGGGCCAAAATAAAACGCGGTAATCTGTAAGAATGGCTGATTTTGACGAAAATTTGTTTGATGCATTTGAAGAAACCACAGATAATACTCTTCCAATTATACCGCCAACGAAATCTGATTCCGATGGAGTAACAGAATTAAACGCAAGGTATTTTATTTTACAAGTGAATTCTGGTACTCCTAACCTCAAACTTTGAAATTTTTTATTCCAAATTTGAAATTTTTACTTTTATTTTTAGACATTCAGACTCACAGCCAATAAAGAGAGAAAGTGAAGATAGTAACGCATCTAGCTCAGCTAAAAGGCAGAAGACGGAAGAGCATTTATTGGAAGACATCAAGTAAGTTATACTTTACTGTGTTTACAGTTTTGACAAATTGAATCCATTTGTTAACAAAAGTTCATCTTCATTTGAATTACTTTCTTACCTGGAGTTACTACGCGGTCCTTTCTTTTGCTTAATTATAATTTTACTGGAATTATCAAACAATTTTTTTGATAAATCAAGTTTTTAATTGTATTACCATACGAGCAAATTTAATTTACCCAGATTTTTTTCCATAATTTTTACTTTTACAAAAAAATAATAGTGCACAAACATCCGTATTTATGTTTTTTATGTCTGTGTATTATTATTTTTTTGAAAAAGTAAAAATTGTGGATAAAATCCGGGTAATCATGCCTTTAAGGTTACATATGTCGCAAATGCACGTGTGAAGCGTGTGAAGCCTGCGTGAGAAAGCCTGCCTACCCCTCACTTGCTTTCCAGACCCCACACAGCCCTTTCCGCGATAGGAAATTAATAAATTAATAATAATTAATTATTATTAATTCTTAGAGTTCAGTTTCCTGAGATTCTTACGGTACATTATTTCTTCATGAATTTTATTTATATTATAAATAAAACTCTAGTCACGAAAATAAAATAATAAGCCTAAAAGGCTTTAAATGTATTACCTTCAAGTTTATATTAGGAAAAGTTACCTTAGACGTGACTTTTCCGAACTTAATTTGTTTATATATTATTATATATTTTTTAAATTCGAGCTTGGACGAAATATCGACACGTATCACAATACATACGATTGATACACTTGAATCATGTACCCACGAAGTTGCAATACCTCCAGGACACGAATACGTTCCTCTGGAAAATGCAACAATCAAGCCGGCAAAAGAATACAAATTCGTTTTGGATCCTTTTCAAAAAGAAGCAATTCTCTGTATTGAAAATAGCCAGTCTGTTCTAGTATCAGCTCACACTTCTGCTGGTAAAACCGTCGTGGCTGAGTATGTAAATTTAAAAATTTCTTAATTATGTGGAGCTTAATTGTCTTATGTCTCTCCTGTATATTTTGAGAACAATTGTCTGTCTTCTAGATATGCAATTGCTTGTTCTTTGAGGGATAAGCAAAGAGTGATATACACAACACCTATTAAAGCCCTTAGTAATCAAAAGTATAGAGAATTTTATGAAGAATTCAAAGACGTTGGACTGGTTACTGGAGATGTAACGATTAACCCAACAGCAAGCATTCTTATCATGACTACAGAGATTTTGAGAAATATGCTCTACAGAGGTTCAGAAGTAAGTTTTAAATTTATTATGACCTAAACTTCCATTTGCAATAATTGCTTACAATTTACTCATAATTTTAGGTGATGCGCGAAGTCGGTTGGGTAATCTTTGATGAAATCCACTACATGCGAGACAAGGAGAGAGGAGTTGTTTGGGAAGAAACACTCATTCTTCTTCCAGACAATGTACATTACGTCTTCCTCTCTGCTACAATTCCAAACGCTCGGCAGTTTGCCGAATGGGTCGCACATTTACATCATCAACCTTGCCATGTAGTTTACACAGATTACAGACCAACTCCTTTACAACATTACATATTCCCAGTCGGTGGTGATGGAATTCACTTAGTACGTATTTTATTGAATGTTCCTAAAGTCTAGGTACTTATTTTTAAGTGTTAAATTGTAAAACATAATTTTTACAGGTTGTAGATGAAACGGGTCAATTTAAAGAAGACAATTTTAACAGAGCAATGGCTTGTCTCCAAGGTGAAGCTGCAAAAGGAGACACTAAAGGACGCAAAGGTGGTCTTAAGAAAAACAACGCTGGTCAATCGAATATTTTCAAAATGGTAAAAATGATCATGGAGAGGAACTTTGCCCCAGTGATTATTTTCAGTTTTTCCAAGAAAGATTGCGAGCTCTACGCGATGCAGTTGGCGAAATTGGATTTGAACACACTCGAGGAGAAGAAATTAGTCGATGAAGTATTCAACAATGCAATGGATGTTCTTAGCGAGGAGGATAGAAGGTTACCTCAGGTTGAAAATGTACTTCCTCTTTTAAGGCGTGGTATTGGAATTCACCACGGCGGACTTCTTCCGATTTTAAAAGAAACGGTTGAAATTTTATTCGGTGAGGGCTTAATCAAAGCACTCTTTGCTACTGAAACTTTCGCTATGGGTTTAAACATGCCTGCGAGAACTGTTCTCTTTACGGCTCCCCGAAAATTTGACGGAAAGGATTTTCGCTGGATTACCTCTGGAGAATATATTCAAATGTCCGGGCGTGCTGGAAGAAGAGGTTTGGACGAAAAAGGAATTGTTATTCTCATGATTGACGAGCAGGTCAGCCCAAGTGTGGGGAAAGATATTGTGCAAGGAAAACCTGATCCTATTAACTCGGCTTTTCATCTTACTTACAATATGGTCTTAAACCTTTTAAGAGTGGAAGAAATTAATCCAGAGTATATGCTGGAAAGAAGTTTTTATCAGTTTCAAAATCAGGCCTGCATTCCTGATTTGTATAATAGTACGTATTACCATGTTAATTGTGTATGTTTTTAATTATTTAATCGATTCAGATTTAGATATTAAATTATTAGAATTCTTAAAAAGCTATAAAATACTTTGAAAATAAAAATTTAAATTAGTAATTACAAATTTTCAGAGGTAAAAAAAGTGCAAGCAGAGTACAACGCGATAGTAATGGAGAAGTACGATTTAATTTCCTCGTATCACGATATACGAGAACAACTTGATAGACTTGGCACCGAATTTCGGACGTATTTGACGAAGCCAGAATATTTGTTACCGTTTTTACAACCTGGAAGGATGGTTAAGGTAAGCAATCCTGAAGAACATCTTAAATTGTATAAAATTGAATTAATGATTGTATACTATAATAATTTATCTCTAACTTCAGGTAAAGAATGAGAAAGACACATTCGAGTGGGGAATAATCGTGAACTTCAGGAAAAAAAATCCGAAAAATCCAAAGGAAGAGACAGTCATCATCGTCGACATATTGCTCCACGTGTCGAAAGACTCAACCGATTTAGTTCCAATTCCATGTCAGGAAGGAGAGGATGGAGAAATAGAAGTTGTACCTGTCTTACACAAATTAATTTCTCAGATTAGCTCACTTAGGCTTTATTATCCAAATGACTTAAGGCCTGCTGATAACCGGAAAAGCGTATTGAAAACGATTCAGGAAGTGAAGAAAAGATTTCCTGACGGTCCGCCGCTCTTAAATCCTGTAATAGATATGAAAATCGATGACGCGAATTTTAAAAACATTATTAAAAGAATCGAAGTCTTGGAGGAAAGGTTATACGCTCATCCGATTCACAAAGATCCTCAATTGAATGAACTCTACGATGAATTCCTACGTAAAGAAGAATTAGGTAAACAGTTACAAGAAGCAACAGACGAATTAAAAAAGGCTAAATCTGTTCTGCAAATGGACGAACTTAAGTGTAGGAAAAGAGTTCTTCGAAGGATGGCGTATTGCACAGCTTCGGATGTTATTGAATTAAAGGGTCGTGTAGCCTGTGAATTAAATGGAGCCGACGAATTATTGATGACGGAAATGATGTTTAATGGACTCTTCAATGCGTTGAGTGTTCCCCAGATGGTGGCACTGATAAGCTGTTTCGTATGTGATGAGAAATCAAACGAAATGCCCAAGAGCACAGAAGAACTCAGCGGTCCACTGAGACAGATGCAAGATTTGGCTCGCAGAATAGCCAAAGTTTCCACAGAAGCGAACCTGTTATTGGACGAAGACTCTTATGTTGAGAGGTTTAAACCTTTCTTAATGGATGTACTTTATGCCTGGTGCAAGGGCGCAAGTTTTCTACAAATTTGCAAAATGACCGACATTTTCGAAGGTGAGAATATATAATTAACATGTTAGTAAAAATAACGTTTACAAAGTTACAATACAATATTTTTAACTTCAGGTTCTATTATACGTTGTATGCGACGTTTGGAAGAAGTTCTCAGACAACTTTGCCAAGCGGCGAAGAATATCGGAAATACAGACTTGGAGAACAAATTTAGTGAAGCAATAAAACTTATTAAAAGGGATATAGTTTTCGCTGCATCTTTGTATTTATAAACGGGGGGGGTCATTCACTCTCGAATCAGCCACTTTTAACGTTTAAAATCAAGGAGGAATCCAGAGTAATAAAGAATAAAAAATGTGGTCTTAAAGAATCAAACAAAATTTTAGTAATCACCAAGAAGTAAACCTTGTAATCACTTTAATCACCAAGGAGTAAACCTGGTAATCACTTTAATTTGAAAAGGAATCATTGAAATCTGGGTTTTAATTCATATGTTAAATGAAATCAAATGAATTGTTAATGAATTAAAATCAAATGGTCTAGTTAACTCACTTTATATAGGGAATCCGTATTTTTAAGAAGGGAATCTGTGAATTTAAGAAGCGAGTTATAGAATTTAAGAAGGTAATCGGCCTGAACCGAAATCAAGTGGAATCGAAAGAAATCGAGGTTTGAACGGTTGTACATACATAAAAATCATGATAAAAATATTCCCGTGCGCTGAAATGTTGCGCAGTGGCCTACTTTGTTCACTTGAAATCGTTGAAATCAGTTATTAAGATTCTTCTGATTTCAGAGTGAATGGCCCGTCTTTTATAAAAGAATTGTATCATTTTTGTACATTGCACTTTTTAAAAATGCGAGTCATTTTAAAATTTAGTATTAAAGAAGGTAGTCTTCTTTTATTAAATTATTTCCACGATTAATTTATTTCTCTACATCTGAACATACATTGTACGTGGATATAAAGAACTATTTTTTTTTTTTTTTTACAAAAGTGAACTACATCTGCCGCACGGTGTCCGAGTATGAAAAGTGTACAGCATTCAAATGTAATTGTTGAAATGGGCAAAACCTGAAGGATCGTTTGACTATCTGAAAATTATTATTAAATAAATACAATTTTACGAATCACAACGCTTAGGTCCTATGCCTTTTTTAAAATTTAATTACAATTAATCCATTATCGCATTTCTAAAACCACGGTCTCCTGTGTACAAAAGTGTAGATCCTTGAGTGTGAGCGTAGTGTCCATCGCTGTTAGCTGAAATGAAAGGAACAAAATTAAAATTTTTGCATATTTTGCAATATAATTGCCAAATTTTGCTTTTATATTTTGATGAGAGTACTTACATCCCTTCGCGGCCAGGTGGATAAAACTTTGTAGTCATCTGTAGGATATCCTTCGACGATTAAATAATTCAGTAGGGTTTGTAGTGGAGTTTCAGGATGAAACCTGCGTTCCAAAACGTTGCCAGATGGAAGTCGCACGCGCACTTTCAAAACTTGATTGCCTTCTGGCTCAGGAGGCAAGCTAGACATAACTGCCTGCCTATGAGCCTCTTTTTTCGCTTCTACAGCAAGTCTTTCACTCTCAGCCTGTTCTTTCTTCTGCTTTTCCATTTGCTCCTGCATCTGTTTTGCTTCTTCTTTAGCTCTATCAACTGCTAAACTCTCCTGATAGGCTCTATCTTGTTCTTGCTTTACTCTTTCTCTAGCTTGCCGTTCTTCCTCAAATTCGATATCAGCTTGACGTTGTTCCTAAAGATGACAAATAAGATGCTGTACATTAAACTCTGCTTTTATTAAAAGAAACGGATTTAATGGGACATTTTTAAATTTCAAACCTGAAATACGTCCACGGCATGAATTAAATTCGTCAATAATTCACTGACTCCCACATTGCCATGAACTAATCTAAAGATCTCCGTATTAGATCTCGTACGCATGATAATCATGAGAACAGGCATTGTATCAACGTCGATATTTTGCACAGTTCTTGTTGCTGTTGGTCCCAAAGCTTTATTAATCGATGCTAAAAATCTGCAAAAATAAACAAAGACAATTTAACATTTGAGAAGATTCTCATATTATTTATTTCAATTTATCTTAAAAATTATAATTCTAACTTCATTTCATTGGACTCATGAGTGAAGTCCCAACCCCATATCACGAAGTTGGTTGATAAGAGTTGCAACACTGTTTCAAAACCTAACAACTGTGTGCAAAATACATGCGCAAGCACACTGTTGTCATGATGTAAATATACCGCTAATAACTTTCTCTGTAATGAAAATATTTTATGTTTAAAATATATTGAACAAAACGAACAAAACTAAATAGTAAACATAGATTATCAGAAAAAAAGATGCCAACCTCTTTCGGTGGTTTTCCACATGCTTCCTGTATTGCTTCTTCCAAAGTTCCAGTGAAAAACTGTGGATGGTTAGTGCCATATCTCTTTTCGAATTCATCAGCAAAGTGCAACGTGCCAACAGTTTCGTCATCTACATTATCTGGCACTGTAAAATAATAAATAGAAATATGAAATATTGAGAGAAAAATACATTTACAGATTTCTTTTAATTTAGAAATCGTACTGAGATGTTGTATTCTTGTAGATTGTATATTATCTATAAAAATATCATCCTCAACGTGGCATGATTCTGGAGTATCCTCTAAGTCCTCTACAGATTCTACTTCACCGACTGAACTATCCGTGTCTGCCAAGTCCACAACTTCCTACAAATCAATCGATAATTATTAATAAAGTATATTTTAAAATGATTTTAAATTTACTATAAGTATAAATACCTTTTTACTGTCAACAACCGGTAGTTTGTTAACTGAAAGATCATGTTCTGGATACGAAATGCCACTTTGTCCAAGAGTTATATCATCATCTGTCACAGAAGCTGGCCATCCTTTCCACACTTGATTTCTAACATGTACGTCTGTTAGAGAATAAATGTCTCTCTTTATTTCTAAAATCGTGTGCGTACCAGGAAACTTTAGCTTGTACAGTTTGTTGTTCATTTCATTCCTCACGTTCAAAGTATACGTTCGAGAAAGTCGATCCGTGAGATTTATACTGAATAAAGAAAATAAGAGATAGATATATTAACAGTTGGTTAGATTACATAAGTATTGGTTTTACGCTTTTACGAATGTTCATCAAATGTCAATTGTAAAATAAGAAATGTTCTTACGCCTCAGCATGCGAATCGCCTAAATCAATGATTTGTGTCAATAGTAAGTTATTTTCTCGTGGTAAATCAAGAGTTTGCAAGATTGTTGTGTCTCTAGGTGGTTCTTTGTGCCAACCATGCAATACTTGTTGGCATGGTCCAACGTTTGTTTTCTCCCATATTGAGAGCTTCAAATCACCTGCAAGAAAAAACCAAATTAAATACTTGTTCTTGACCTGATCGATGCTCAATAGGGATACAAAAATCTTACCCAAAGTGCAAGATTCAAGACAATTGACCGTTTGAATAGTTTTGTTGTAACTGATGTGGAATGTGAGCACTCTTGGAGGTGGGATTGGTTTTGGTTTGCTCGTTCCAGGTAAACTTTCATCTATTTCCATGCTTGTAGAGCTGTTAATGGTTCTTGAAACACAGGTAATTTCAGGTGAACCTGAATTCTTGGGCCCCTGAACCTCTTCTATCATTACGACATCATTGCTTGATTCTGATGGTAAGTGTTGAGTATTTATTGGCATAACTCTATTTACCGCATCCTGTGCAAAAATTCGAAAGTAGTAATTTTATCAAATTATATGTTCTTAGTTCTTTCAAAATACTTCTCGCTTTATATTTCGCTTACCAATAAATCCCAGTTACTTCGTTCGAGGTATAAAATAGCTTCAGCAACATCTTCTATATCTGTGCATGCCTAGAATAAACATGTGGTTTAAGTTCTGAACGTTCTAATGATCGTATTTTAAACTAGAAACAGTTTTTAAATATTGATTAATTCGTATTGAAAATAATTCGTTACAAAAGAATCATGTAGTGCCTATTGTTATTTTTAGTTGGAAAAATATTTCTGGATAAAATAGAATTGGGCAAAAATATTGCGTTCATTTGAACGTTCAAAACTTCTGGTGCACGAATAAAACATATTTATCGTTTTGTAGCATTAAACTTTGTTTTGGTCAAATTTTTACAAAAAAAAAAAAGGGGAAGGGGAATTAATTTACTAATAATCGCTAATATAGCAGTTAGTAGTGTCTGATATTAAATATATATAATGCATTTTCACTTAGTATATTTCCAATTTTCTGAACCATAAATATTGAAGACAAAAACCTAATGAATTTTTAAGTATTTATCTAATTAATTTGAAACGATAAGGGACGACGCTATATATGGTGATCTGACAATAAAGTACACAGAATATCTTTTTTTGGAGTGGCAAAAATTTCTAACATAAAAATATTGAGAATTGGATTGTGTAAACGTCAATTATTGTCAATGTCATTGTGGTGAATTCTCCATAACCTAATTTTCCAAAGGACTCTATCCAGCGTATGTATCTGTGTTTACAATCAAAAACTTACCTGAAAATCTGCTAAAATCACTTCCCTATTGACTTCCATAATTTGACAACGTTAGTTAAGAAAACACTAAACAGTACGTAAATATTTATGAAAATTGTTGGTATTATTCTCAATTTATTTCTCAAATAAAACGCACAAAGCGACGAGAAACAAGCTAGCATTTATAGCCAGCTATATAGCTAATAGCTAGCAATTCGATTCGTGTTCATTCGTCAGGTTGAATCAACCAGTGTTGCCAACTTATCCCCAGTCACCAGAACTTTCAGAATTTCAAAATTTATCCCCTCCACTTCACCTTTACCAACCCTTCACCACAACTTCAGCTTTTTACAATGTTGAAGGCTTTTTCACATCGCGTAAAGCAAGTACATTTGTTTCTTTATGTTTTTAGTTGAGAAAATTTGAATTACAATTTTTTATTTACAAACTTTACGTATATATAAAATCTTGGAGAACGAGAATATTCTCGAGAATTTTACAACATATGTTGCTTTACCATTTTACGAGGTGTGAAAGAGCCTTAAACATACACATACATAAACTTATAGCAAACTTATAACAAGCCAAGCTTATACAAGATTATAATGTTCCCGATATACAGTAATCAGTCTATATGCCAAAACCACGACGCGATTCAAAATCGAATTAAATCAATTCGGTTTTGAATCGCGCGCCAAATTTTGACCAATGACAGCACACATTGGCTTCCCGCTAGAGAAATATTACCATTGGCTAACATTTTGCGCGCGAGATTCAAAATCGAATTGCACATCAAATTTCAGCCAATGGCAGAATTTCTCCAACGGAAAGTCAGTGAGCACTCTCAGGGCCGTCGAAAAGTAGCCTGAGGGGGGGCAACAAGGGGGATTGTTCCCCCCTTGAAATGAAAAATAAAAAAATATTTCTGTAGTAAGTACTAATGAGACTGCAGACTGCATTGTGTGTGTATAAAAAAAAAAACATTTTGGGAACATATCTTCAGCGTCACCTGTTGTTGAATTTCAGAAATAATTCGAGCGGATGTTGGCATGAGTTACCGTAGAAGTTACCGCAAAGCCCGCAAAGATATTGTTACCGATCATACGCTCATCGCGCACATCCGTGGCCTGATTCATACAATCATGGTTGACCGACTTGGTTAGTTCGAAGTTTTTAATTCTCTTTTATTAAATTTCTCTCTTATATTTGCACTTAAAAAGTTCGCCAAAATACGTCATAAAACGCGATCGTTTATTTACCATTTTTGTGGAAGTTTTCGCTCCAGTTTTGGTTAATTTCAAGGATTTATCAGCACTATGACCCATACTACTTATTCAGTGTTTTTGACAGTTACTTGCCTACTTAAAATTGTTAACGTTAAATGTTTACTGGAGCGGATCGGCGTATTGACTCACTCACGGTTCAAGGAAAATTCAAGGGTCACAGGGTGATAATCTCTAAAGAAATTTTTCATATGTTACAGTAAACAGTGAAGCGAATTCGAGGCGGATCACGATGGTGGAGAATTGCTTTGGCAGTTCTGGCCAGGTATGTTAGAAATGTTGTTAACCGTTGTAAATTCAAGGCCAGGTATTTATTCTGAAATGCATGTATTTCCCGAATATTTGACAGAGAAAAAAGAGAGTGGGTGTATAATTTGTAGGATTTTAAATAGTTTCCAAAGTAAATTACAGAATCAGATAATTTAAGATAAAAAATTCGTATTTCCTTTTCATAGAAGTAACATTGGTAACATCACGAGTTTTATAATTAAATTGAAGGTGTTTATATTAACAGAATATAATTCTAATGGGAGATTTATTAGTTTAGTTGAAACATTGTATTTTGGCAGTTTGGGTTTTCCACTGATGTCAATCATATCAAATTGCCACTTTCATTTTTATACTTAAAGGAAATTTAGACAATTTAATTTATTTCAATTGTTTGACAATAAATTTTGAGTTTTACTTAATAATTGCTGGAATAAAAATTTTTCAATTTGGTGAAGAATGAATTTGGGAAAGAATTATTTTTTAGGGTTCTGTTACTTATTATTCGTAAGCTTGAAATTTACTTACCAGGAATCATTAAAAAGTCGATTTAAAAAACACATTTTTAAAGCACCAACTTTTTGTTTATGTTTTTTGACTCTTCGTTCGATGACTTGTAGATAATAAGTCCGCCTTTCATTCCCGTGCAAGTTTTTATCAAGCACTTCTTCCTTTGTGCGATTATGGCAATTTCATTAGATAAGAACGAGTTTTTTAAAAATCGTTTTTATTTTTTTATTGCAGCCTCTTGCCGTGTCTGGAAGAGTTTTGGTGGGTGAGGGAGTTCTAACAAAAATGTGTCGGAAAAAACCAAAGCCACGACAGTTTTTTCTATTCAATGATATATTGGTTTATGGGAATATAGTAATCAATAAGAAGAAAGTGAGTTTCAGTAAATTATATTATTTATTCACTTCATTTTATTCAACCGAAAGAGAATTATTGAAATAATTTTTGTCAAGAATAGTTAATTCATTAGAAATATATATTAATACCAAAGCAACAACAAAATGCTAATATTATTTTTTCTTTATGACAGTATAATAAGCAACGCATTATCCCCTTGGAGCAAGTGAAACTTGAATCGTTGGTTGACGATGGACGTAAGTTATGTTTCATTTCATCATTCTTTTCTTAATTTGCCTTGATACCTAAATATCCAATGTAATATTTCTAACACATACTCTTATTTTCGGAGTAATGAAACTTAAAAGCATCTCTTAAGTTTTCAGTTTGTAAAGTAATGTCAATAATTTCAATATATTATATTTAGATTAGATTCTAAATTATATTCAACAGGAGCAATGTAATAAAACACACGATTTTAAGTTTGTGAAAGTTTTGGTATTCACTGATCATTATTTGTAGAGTATCGCAATGGATGGCTCATAAAAACAGTAACAAAGTCGTTTGCTGTTTATGCTGCTACTGCGACAGAAAAGCAGGAATGGATGGCTCATATCACAAAGTGCATAGAAGATTTGCTTAGAAAAAGTAAGACTTTTTTCCTTTTCATCCACGTAGTCAGTCATTCCTCTTACATTAAGTCTTTCTATTTTTAAAATTTAATTATACAAAATATAAATTTGGAGCTTTCACTTCACAGGTGGAAAGAAACCAGTTGAAATCCATGCTGCAGTTTGGGTTCCGGACAACGAAGCGACAATTTGTATGCATTGCAACAAAACACAATTTACTGTCCTGAATCGAAGGGTAACTACAATTTTGCTTTATATTTAAAGTGTCGATTAAAATCTTGAGGAAAAATTCCCTTTATTTTTCCATTTATTTTCAGGATTTAAATATTTTCCCAGGTCATTAAAATCTCCATTTAAAATTATCTATTTTAATTAGACAATTATAAGCTAATTTTATTTATTTTTATTCTATATTTTTCAGCATCATTGCAGACAATGTGGAGCCGTGGTTTGTGGACCGTGCAGCAACAAAAAATTAGTATTACCCGGACAAGGAAATGGAAAGGCAGTTAGGGTGTGTCTACAATGTTACGACGCAGTGAGCAAAGTCAAAGCCTCCTCGCCCACAGCCAACGACAGTTTTAACAATAAAGAACAGCAACGTAATTCCGCAGATAGTTCGGGAGGCGACAGTTCCGGAGATGACGACGAAGGAAATAAAGAAGAGAATCATGACGAGGTGATACTATAAAAATTAAATAAAAAATATAATTTTAAGATTCGAGAATAATTTATGTTTATAAAGTTAGTGTTTCTTGTACTTACTTCTTTTTTTCTTTTATTTCTAGCCTAAATTCTACTCGACCCTTGGCCGATGAATTGTGTCCGATGTCCCACTATGAACTAAGAAGGTATACATATTTTTTTACAAAGAAAAACAATTTGAAAAAAGGCCAATTATTATAAGACCATCACCTGACGATACCAGGAAAGACTATCAATGTGAGAGACACGTTTGAACCATTTAAAAAAAAAAAAAGAAACAGATATAAGGTAAAAATATCATTTATTCGTTATTGCGAAAGTTTTATTTCTTTTTAAATAAAGCACGATATTATTTTTAATTTTCGGTCTATATTTTGAAGCTTTTGCGTTTGGAACCATGCACAAATTGATTTTAATTTCGAACGCTGTTGTCGACGATAAATTTTAAAAGAGATTCGTTTGTGAGAATCTTCTCATAATCTATTAAACGCGTTCTTCCGTATAAATGCGTAATTTTCAATTATACATTATAAATCCAGTAATTTTCGGCACTTTGCTCAAGGTATTGCATTTATATTAAATTTAGCGAAATAGATAATCATGAAATTATCAAACGAAATTTCTCTGCGAAAAGAAGATTTGGAGTCATAAAGAATCTCGAAACGTCTTTTTCTCAGAAGCAATTACGTGTTGAAAGTAATTTTAAAAATTAGAAAATTGAAGTTAACTGGAAATTTATAGAAAAGGCATAATCTTTTAGATCAGGGATGATTAATCACAAGAAGGAGGTCACTTTTAAACTTCAAAATTTAATCATAACTAGAATTTTTTATTTTTACTTGTATTTTTTTAGATAAAGTTTGAGATTAATTAAGTCTTACCAAACTGTATATACTCTAATTATATTAGCTTTTGGAAGAAACGAGCCTGCTTGCCGAGAAAATAGATCTACTTAAAAATAGAAGAATCAAATATAGGAAGTGATTAATCATTCCTGACGTAGATAATTACAGTTTTAGAAACTCCAAATTTTACAGAAAGTAAAAGTAATAATGCCTAAGTTTTAAAATACGCCACTTTGTGCCTTTTTGAACAAACTATTTCATTAATCTTTCGTGTATAATATACGTAAATAAGACTTTTCATAAAGATTTTTGGGCATCAAAATGCTGTTTTTTTTTTTTTTTTAAAAAAAGACGTAAAATTTAAAACCACGGAAATAGCTCAATTTTCATAAATATTAGGCTCGTCGAAATCTTTTGTAACGCAATCAGTATTCATCTGTTGCTTCTCGAAAAAGGTTTTTTACTTGATATAAGAATTCTGAATTCGATATACGAAATATATATATAATATATATAAGCTTCTAATGCTTTTGTAAGTAAACGGAAAATAAAACCTAGGTTAAAGCGTATTATTGAAACAAGATTCAAATAATTAAGGACAGATAGACAGGATTTGTTGCATCTTGATTCCATTAAGTGTTTTTTTAACGTTACTTGTATAAATAATGTCATATGTTTTAAATTAACAGACTAATAATTTTAAAGTCTGGCTAAATTACTTCAAATATTTTCATTCGTCATAATTAAGCGTTGTAAAATTATCGCAGATTGTAAATAGGCACAATTTTCAAGACCACTCTTTAGATTATTAATTTGAGAACGTATTAGAAAATCAACATAATTATTTTAAGATTTAACCAGACTTTAAATTTTATTGCCAATAGAATAATTAATGATTTACTTTTTCACTTGACAAGAAATCATTCATAAATAATTTTGGTTGTATTTTCTCCTTGAAAATAATTCAATCAGATATTCTTGTTATAAAAAATATTTTATCAGTCAAGTACTTTTTTATCGTGTAATTAATTCCCCAAATGAAATGTTACCGGCTGTCTACTGCCAGCTGCTTCGTGTTCCATTAACATTAAATGTTAATCGTACACGAATAAACATGTACTACTATTGAAATAATAAATAATTTATCTCTGGTTTACAGATTTATTTTTGATAATCAAGGGAACATAATTTTATTATTAATTTAATGAAGTCGATTTAAATTGTATGCATATTTTGTACCTATTTTGAAATTCACGTTACATTCTCTCTAGAAAATTTTCAAAAATATTATAGGTATCAGTCTAAGAGTTTTAGGAAAATAAAGCTTGCATTCTATACAGACTTCGAACCTAAATATATACAATGTCAGTCGACAATATGAAACAAGATCGGCGTACAAAAATATTGTTTGAAGGCAGTGTGTGAATTGCAAATCACGATTATTTTCTTATAATTATTATTACTAATTAATCATTCAAGCACATATAAATAATTGTCTTTAATATAAAATTCACTAGGAGAATTTATGGTTCTTCGATTATATTAGAATCGAAAACTGATTCCAATTTAGCAGCAGTGACAGTAGATTTTTCCATAACTCGCTTGTAGCGTTCCACCAAATCAGTGATGGATCGTCTTCTTCCCTTTTGTTTTTCACATTTAATTGGTGAAGCAATAGGACTGCATGGCGTATTAAGTTTAATCTCTAATTCTTGATTTACATTCAAATATTTTTGGTTTACGTCTAAACTGGTTTCGGGAATGTCGAAAAATTTGTTCGACCTTTTAGGAGTACTTTTCTTTTCTACAACTGAAGAATCACTACTGTAGCTAAAGAGACTTTTCATCGTGATATCAATTGTGAGTTCGGCGCTATTTCCATCACCAAGATTATTCATTACAGTTGAGTTGGCTTTCGAAGAACAGGGCATCGATAACAAGCTACAATTTGCACCTAAAAAATTGAAGGCTTAAATTAATGAAATACAATGATATTTGTAGGTTTTTTTTACGGATTAACTGAAATTAATTGAGTTCGAGACTTGTAATTATTAATTTAATCTAAAAATACAAACCTTTGCTACTGGATTGAGTCGCTCGATTAGAAAACAATCTAGAATATTTCCCAGCAGGTTTGCAAGTGGACCAAATTGTTTTCGGAGGCATAAACCGACGACAGGGTGATTTACTTTCGCTAATCTCGGACGATATTGTATCGTCAAAGTTTATTCGCGTGACTATCAAATTTTGCCGTACTCTTGACGCATTCACCGTTGAGTTGTCTTTGTTTTTGTGGTATCTTAAAAATAATTGTTTGTGAACTCCTGTAAGAAATTGTTAAAAAATTAGTCATATGAATATATCTACATATTTTTTTAATGTGGTAGAAAAATAAACTAGAGAATAGAAACTGTTAATACCTTCTACAGGAGTAAGCTTTAATCTATTCTGCATTTCGCTTTTTCCATTAGTATTAGAATTGAACTGAATCGGCGGCGATGGCATGAACATAACATTTTTCAAATCAGAGACGGTCATCAAAGATTCGTTATGATCATACTGAATTATAGGTGGCAGATCAGGATTTTTTTGTACTTCGGAGGAAAATTGTATCATTCTCGAGTGCAATTCATAAAAAAATTCGCTCATTTTTTTAAAATCTGAACAGCTAGCTTCCAACTGCGAATGGCAGTGAGAAAAATCTAAAAATCCGTTTGTGCTAATATACTGACCACAGTGTTCAACCATTGTACTTAATAGTAGGAAATAATTGAGCAAATTAAAATTTCCATTTGTGTATACACGCTGTGCTAGAACCTAGAAGAGATATCTCAATTTAAAAGTTGCATTTTTCGAATTTTAAACTTTAAAGTTTTGGAAAATTCTAATATTAATCCCACCTTTATTTTAGGGAACGGTAATTCAGAAATCGAGTAAATATCTACTCTTTGGAGAAAATTTGCATTGAGTACAGTCGATTCGCTGATAATATTTGTTGCTATACTAAAAACGGTTTTACTAATATTTTCTGTCGCTTTTAATATTTGAACCTTGTTTTGGAAGTAAGTTAGACTTTTCCTTAGATCCTCTTTCCACACTGTAAAAAAACAAATTACATTATTTATTTCCTATTAGAAGCAAAGGGACAAATGTATATAAATAAATTCAAACTTTTAATTATTTCCTCGTCATCGACGTCCAGTAATCTTTTTTGGAAAGATGGATGAACTGGAGCTTCTACTGACAGGGATGCAACAATTTGTAAATTTTCAAAAATCTCCTTCTGAGTCTTTATGATCTTTTCTTTCTCCTCTCTGAATAAAAAGAAAATTATACATCGAATAGCACTATATTGACAATATTTGCAAATATTATGAAGTCAAAAAATATTACAGTGCAAATTTTTTAGCCTCTTCTTCGCTTCTTACTAAATATTCAAGAATCTTCGAGTTATTATCATTTGTATTACTAATAATGTTCTTAATCAACGACTCAGTCAATTCTTCTGCGGGGCCTCGTTTTGGAGCAAATAAAACTTCCTGCTCACCTGTAAATATTCAGTTAATATCTCTATTTTTTATAAAGGATTTCTAAGCGATATAAATGAAATATAATTACTTTGTCTTTTAATGTACTCTCTCAATGCCACTTGGGACAGTTTCCACATAACTTTAATAAATTTTGTTCCTCCTGGACTAAGTAAGAGAGAAGGAAGGATAGGAGGAAAGCCAATGTCCGGGTTATCACTTGATATGTGATTTAAAAACTCTTTCACGTCATTTCGATACTTGGCCTCAGCTTTTTTGCAGACTATTGGCCATTCAATCATCTTCTTAACATATTCTGGATCATATATTGACAAAAGGTAGTGCGAAACGTATGTAAAGCCAACTGTGTTTGGTTTGTCAAACATTCCCTGCAAAGTATAATTAATGTTGTTTATCAAACTTACATTTGAATAAAATAAAAATAGTAATGAACAATGGATATGTTTATTGGATATGTATGTTTTATAATTTTCGGCCAAGAAACTACATTACAGGTCTGCCAGCGAAAAGGATTTCCTGCTTTCGTTAATAAAATATCATTTAGTTTCTTTTTGTTTTCCAAAGCTCTGAATAAAAAATTTGGAGTATATATGAAGTTTATAACCTCACTTTAAGCTAATAGAAAGTATTTCTGTGAAATTTTCTGAGGCGACTTACAACTACCAAAAAAAAAACATTGAAATAACATTCTGTGGAGAGTAAGTTCATAAATAATGATTAATGACTTTTTTATAAACAAAAGTTGCACATTGTTAACAAACCTCTTTGTAATGCTTTTTGAAGTCATAACTCGGCGGTACTGCTTGAAGGAGTAGAGACACATTTTTATGAAATGCTGCACTAATCGACATGACTACACTTCATTAAATATCAACTTAAAGTTGTATTAATTATTATAAAAACATAAATTAGTCATAAATTGACAGTTGTAGTACTACAGTGTACTAGTAACTCTCCGGCAAATTTCGAAAGTGCTCTCAAATGAGGCGCCAGCGCGCGCATCATTTTGGCTTACCGTTGGAGAAATTCTCCCATTGGTCAAAATTTTACGCGCGCGATTCAAAATGGAATTAA
>CAJFCP010000077.1:1838681-1874288 GCA_904066005.1 Synergus itoensis
TCCGCGCGAAATTTAAAATGCTAAAAAAAATATTATTTTATGCGCAATACGCATGCGCAATCGATGTTACATTTGAGGTAGGGCAATTGGTGACTATTGCGGGCGCAACTGTTTCGGATTTGGTGACTATAGCGGAAGTCGAGTGTAGTATTAATTTCATCGATAAGCTTCTATTTTGGTTTCTGTAATTAGTCAAACGAATTTCAGTATAAAATTGCAGATAATTAATCTTCCTATTCTTTTAACAGTCGTTTTTAATATTATTTATTTTATTTATTACGTAGTGCTTTAATTTTCCCTGGATTTGCCTGACAGTTATGGAATTGACAGCTGTTGCCATCTTTTGTGACCAAACTTCAAAGCAAACATTCTTTGCTTCATTATTTATGAAGCAGATCATATGAAGACTTCATATGATTATATGTAGTCTGTAGTCTGAAATTGTCTGAAATCAGTCCAAATCAGTCAAAACAATGACGACGGACAAAGTGCGTTGTTTTGCGGAAGCATAAAAGATACCCTGTGATCCTGTAGTGCCGGAAAGTACTAAAATGGGCAAGTACCAAAGTACTAGGGAAAGTGTAGTCCAATACAATCTCGTACTTGCAGTACCGGAGTGTTATTGAAATATTGAATACATTCGTGTAATGCATAGTAATAATACAAAGTAGAGTGGACATCGACGGAAGCAAAGTGTTATGTGTGAGCGTTTCTTCCCTCAGCGAGAAGGATGGAGGTTATCACACGAGTTTATTAGGTTCCCCTCGCAGTGATTGATCCCTGTAAACAGGTGCATTTCGATTCAACGCCGATTAGCGGGCGTTGCATCGTCGATTACGCTTATCGAATGGGTAGCAAAATGCGTAGGTCGCAATGATAGTACGTTAATATGTGGTACAGGTGCGTGGCTCTTTAATTGTAAAGGAGCAAAAAGGCGTGATAAAGTGCGGAATTACGGCGTGAGGTGGTCGGGGTCGGGAATCTGCCTCAAGGGAAGCATGAGTGTTTACAACGCGGTTACAGCGGCGGGTGCCGCGTCGCCCGAGGGTGCGGACGATTGGGTCGAATTTTGCGACAGACACGCCCGCGCCTCAGCCTCCGACTTTGCCAAAGCTTTTTGTACCTACGTCAGCCTCAACCTCCCCGAGAGCGCCAGGACCACCCTTTCTCATCGGGATTTTCTTAGAAAGTTTGTTGAGACATTCTGTGACCACTTTGAGACTGAGTACTTGCGGCGTAGTGCCAGGTGAGTTTTTGCAATTTATTTTAATATTATTTATGCAAATACTTTGAAAATCAAATCGGAGCAAAAAATTTTTTTTTATTTTTAGAGACAATTTTTGAATGTGGTTCTGTAAACCATTTTTAGAATTGTTCTGTAATTTATAATTGGGTACTGAACGTTCTAAGAAGATTAATTAAATTAATTCATGCTTGGTGAATTATCATCCTTTTTGCAATCTGTTAGTGTTAAATAGAAATAAGTTCAGCAAATCAATATTTAAATACTGCATAATCAGTAGTTCACTGTCAAGCACTTAGAAGCAGGAACATTAAAACCTAATTAACTTATTGAATAACAGTTCTTGTTCAAAAAACTAGATTGATTAATCATCTCACACATTTTTGTAAGTATTTACAATCTTAAGAGAATATATTTTTTTGAATTATGAAAAGAAAATGGTTAAAATAAGTAAGTAAAATATATATAGATCAAAATCTATCTTTATTAAATATTTTGTTGTCAATGTTGTCCAAGGTTGATCTCTATAATTGATAATTTGAAATGAAAATTTTACAGGTCACCCTTGACATGTGAGGCTCGATCCCCGACAGCCAATGAAGGGAGCACGAATAATACAACCAATCAAAATAACAGAGCTCCAATCAGAGCATCATCCCACGAGGAATTCAGCGATTATTCCGAACAAGATGAAAATGCTGTCTCTCCAAAACCTGTACACAAACCATTTTTTCGCAGACTTTCTTTCAAAGGTCTTAAAAAGGGGAAATCACTTTTCCACAAACAACAGAGTGATGAGGTCGAGTTATCTCACAACGAACATCGAAGAGATAAGCACTCAAAGGCCAAGCTCTCAAAAATTGTTGTGGAATGCAGAAAAGAAGGAATTGTCAATTCCCTGATGGGAGAAAACATCGATGGGACGCAGAAATGGGAAAAGTCTCGATTGGCTTTAATAAAAGCGATTGGAGGTTATATGCTGGAGTTTTATTCTCCACCAAAAGCTGTGAAACCAAGAAGTGGAGTCTTTTGTTCAGATATTGTGGAGGCGAGAGAAACTACGGCTCTTGAAATGCCTGATCACGAGAACACCTTCGTCTTGAAAACAGAGAAAATGGAATTTGTAATAGAAGCACATGATTCAAATGATATGAGATCTTGGCTTGCAACAATTAAATACTGCATGCGTTCAGGACAAATGGGAACGATTCCTCCTGGTCCTGGAGGGAACGATTCATCGGATCAGATTCATGGATCTATTTCGATGAATATTGAAGGCGACAGATTGAGAGCTAACTCTGCGAGCAAGAGTTCTCGATCTATGCACGATCACGTAGACGAACAAGGAAATGCACCAGAATTACCTCCGAGACTTAGAACTCGAAGTAATAGCAATTTAGAACTCTGTTCATCACAACAAGAAATTGAACAAAGTAAGTTTGTTCATAATAAGTAAGTCTTCTAATAAATTATTTTTTACACTTTCGAAAACCAGCATTCATATTAATTTACTGTTTACTTTCATAGTACCAGGAAACGATGGAGAGCTCGATTTTTCTAGCAGCTTACGTGAATATCCCTGGTTTCACGGAACTCTTCCTCGTTCAGACGCAGCGCAATTGGTTTTACATAGTGCTGCAAATGGTCACGGCGTTTTTCTTGTTCGCCAGAGCGAAACGAGAAAAGGAGAGTTTGTTCTCACTTTTAATTTTCAAGGTCGAGCGAAGGTAATTAATTCTGATTATGTATTTTGGATTACAAAAATTAATTTTTGTACATTGTAAATGTAAATATGCTACGTAAAATGTAAAAACAATGAAATTTCTCTGATCACAGCATTTACGAATGACATTGAATGATCAAGGACATTGTCGGGTGCAACACCTTTGCTTCCCTGCAATTTACGACATGCTCGAACACTTTCGACAAAATGCCATACCCTTAGAATCAGGAGGAACAGCAGATGTAACGCTAACTGAGTATGTTGTAGCCAATCCAGCTGGTAGAACTGCTCATCATGGAGTAGCTGGAGCTATTCAGCAACCACAAGAGAGAAGGCCCGTGGCTGCTCCGGAGCCAAGAGAAGTAAGAGTCAGCAGTGGAAGTCTAACACCTCTTGAGTGAACACGAGTGGCCGACTCCCACAGTCTGAAGTTTGATATACAGACAGTGAGTAGATAACAAGCTAAAGCGACGCGCCCCAAGAGTTTTCATAGTCATTATCCATTTATTTCGATAGAAGTTCGAGAAAATCTTACAATTAGTGCAATCTTCCTGGAATATTAATATAGGTGACTTGTCACTAATATTCTCAAATATTCAGTTAATTGCATGAAACATTTTATTTATTATTAAATATTTATGTATTCCATTTTGGAAGTAATTTAAAAGAACAGGACCGTGGGGGAATGGGCTCACTTTCACACAAAAAAAATTCTTAAAGTTTCTGGGTGCCCACCTTTAGTTTCATCTTTCCCCAATTGTTATGGACTTTAGATTATATTTCAAGAGCAAGATTCTATTTTAATTCATTTAATGAACCTATTCTATTCAGCGAGAGCATCTCAAAAACAGTGAATTGTCCAGAAAATTTAAGAACAATTTATTATAAAGTTTCTTTTTAAAATTCTCGGAGAAATATTTCTAATTTTATGGATGAACATCGTAGGTTCAGACTTATCGAGGATCTATAAGAATGCGAACTGAGTCTCTGGAGCGATTAGAACAGCAAACTTTGAATTTGGAACAAGGAGCTGCAATGGTGAGTGGAAGAGCTGTACAAAACGCCTACAGCTTTCTTTGACGCTGGATGCACAGCAATTTACCACCAAGATATCATCCGGTTCGTAGTTCTCCAGACTGAAATTTCCTGCTTCTATAGATCAAAGATAGATTTAAAACCAGTGTCATTGACTTCCAATGTCAAAATGTATTTCTATTGTTATGTGATAAGGAAACAAGAAATGATGTAGCACAATATCAAGAATTATCTTTAGATTTTAGGATATTTGATTCAAGCTCTAAAACAAACGTTAAAGATAAGTTATTAAATTAAAAACCGTTGACAAAAACCTAAAGCTTTTGAAGTCCTTATCGCAAAACGTTAAATACTTTCACTAGAAAGCTCCTCTTGACCTTTCAAGGTCATCAAAAGTTGGAACTGTAACAGTGGTATAATTCGTAAATTGATTTCCTTCCCATGGGCTTTTAAGCTGTGTTCTTCACAATTTGGGCACAAAACTTAAGCTACCGTTTCTGCCGATTGATATTGTTTTTGCACGCGGTTTGTCGCTGCTTGATATTGAGATTATTGGAATTTTAACATCACGTGTTTTATCTAGTGACTTGCTGAAGTGTTTTATTTGTGACATTTTTTTAGTTTTTAGTCCAGGGTAGCCACTGACCGGGAACTTTTTATAGAGCTTTTAAAGCGCAACAATTTTTCTCTGTAAACTTTTTTTTGTATCGTATTTTTGTAAATAAATGAGAATTGTTTATTTTTCGAAAGCTCGCCAACACTTAATTAATTTTGAAGTTTTTCCAATTTTTCAATGAATTTTGGAAACATGTAAAGTCTCCCTCAAGTATTGAGAAAGAAAAATTTAATACCTGCATGGTTAATGAAAGTATATATCGATTTTGAAATTTTTTGACAAAAGAAATTTTCACACTAAATTTAATAGTTTTATAATGTTTTAAAAGACAACCGAGAAAAATATAATTTGTTAGCGGGAAAACCGGAAATTCTTTTCTGACGTTTGAGTGGCCATCTTGTTAATCGCAGTTTACTTTTGCCATTATTATAAAATTCTTTTGATATTTACTATGTTGATATTTGCATATACTTTTACGACTTTTACAATCGTACAAAGCCATTTTTATTCTAAGAAATTCTATTTTCACTCAAATATGTTTTACCTTTTAATGGTATTAATTTATCATTTTAAACAAAATCCTGAGAAATTAAATGCAATTTATTTACTTTCATCATGTATTATTTACTTTCATCATGTATGCCTTAACATTTTTCATATTTGCATCTCACTCCCTCAAATTTGAAACAAACGAGAATGAGTGAGAGAGGCATGTGTTAAGGCATACATGACGAACACTGTACAATCGACTCTGTTTGTTAAAAAAATTTGCAAACTTATTACATATTTTATTTTTTATGTTACTCGTACATATTATTTATGTATAGAAATTTATACCATGTTTTTGTATTTGCATTTCTGCTTTTTCTTTAAAAGAATTAGCAATGGTAACTTCCTTTACAGAAGTTCTAGAATCTAGTTCTAAAAACTAATGTTATTTTGTTTTTTTGGGTTGCCTGGATTATTCCACTGTTGCAGCAGTAAAAATGTTTATAGTGTTTGAACAACATTGCGCTACAAGTAAAATTTCCTGCAGGTATTACAAGAATTACAGGAACTTTTAAAGTATTTTATTTTATTAGTTTGTTTTTTATTTCTGTAAGACTCGAATTCGATTTGTTCAGCGCAGATTGAGATTTCAAAGCACAATATTTTACTGCCTGCATTCCCAATCTGTAAATATTATTTCAAACGATGTATATCGTATCGAAAACATTCGGAAGGTACACGTGCCTTTGGCGGCTCTTATCATAATTGTAATTATTGTACAGTATGTATGCTAATTTTTTATAAGGTTTTAAGGAAACGAAAATCAACGATTATTTTTATATTATCAGAATCCGATTGTTTCGTCTCTGAGTTTGATTGACATTGGTACATATATGGCTATACGAGTGATTTATATGAATAAGGTTATTGTGTAGCAATATTAATTTTGATATTATATGAATTTTAGAAATCTGTACAGATAGTCAAGGGGCACGTATAGTACTTGGCGTGGTGAAATTTGTGCATTAAAAGTACTTTTATACTCAAAGTACGATAAATGTCATGTTGTAACTACAGTAAATAAATTTATAAGTTGCTCATTCGACCGAAAATCAAGAAATAATTAAATGATTATAAGCAAACAGGAAAATAAAATTATAGATATTGCAACAGATTTATTGTATCAATTTTAAATATGTACGATTATTTCTGGATTTTATGATGGCACTGGCAGTAGATATAAAGGGAGGAACATTTTTAAAATAAGGACCACTTTAAAGAACTCGAAGAAACCTACGTATACTCGCTTCGTTGTGGTGCTGAACGTATTTTAAAAAGCGTAGATTGTGTAAACAGCGATTGTCGAAATGAGTACATATTTGTGTAATAACTGTATATTTTCAATAAGGAAAATTTAATCTATCAAAAAAAAAAAAAACCTTTACATTTATTCAATTATCAAATCTTTATAAATTATAATTTGCCTGTTTTTTTTACCTAGAAAATTAGTTTAAGTTATGTTTTTAATTCCTTTTCTACTGCAAAAATGTTTTATTTCTAGTAAAATGCTCATTTAGTTTTGGAAGAAATATCTGGTTCTTATGAAGTCTTGGATTTGCGGAAATTTCGCCTGAGAGGTTTGATTTGGCGGCATAGTGTTGAGAATTTTTTTTCTTCTGAAAAATTCTGTCATTATGTCTTCTACAATGCTCTCACAGAGAGAACATAACTCATCAAGTACCTATACTGGATTAAGAATCTACCAGGAAATTTATGTACAGTACTATCTAGTCTAAATAATAAAATAAAATTTTATGAGATAATTTAGGTCTTTATTTTATTTCAGATTTATAAATAATTTAGAATTTTAATTAAAATTTGTATGAAAAACGTTTTTATTGAGAAATTGGTGCCAAATACATTATTTAAATTTTACTTCAGATTATTTTCGTAATGTTATTTTTGGTCTCTTTAATTGTTAACATCCACAACTGGCGATATCTGAAAAGAGAAATGACTTTTAAACTTCTTAATATATTATTTTATTGACGGATTCAATAAGTATTGATTGCAAACTTACGAAGTATTCAATGAAACAAGTGTGTCCTTCATTTCTGACCATATATTGAAAGCATAATAATCCAGAGTCATCAGTCCGAATAGAAACTTTGTTACCACAAGAAAGTGCTTTCATAGCAGGTTTAATGTGAGTAAATTTGTAACAGGAACTGGCTGTTTTTTTGCATTCAAAGCTGTCTATTAGTTCGCTATTGTGAGGAACGTCTATGTCGCAGTCTCCAGCCAATCCATTTGTTTTTATTTTAAAATAAGGTGCAATTGGCGATAAAAATAACTGAAAATCGAAAATATCTTTAATAATTTATAAATTACAGGACGAATAAGGTAATATGACATTTGAGTCATTTTTAATTTAATTTGTTACCTCAATTAAATCACTGGAAGAATCAAGTTCAATGAGCACGTCTTTTAAAAGTTCAGTTTGTAGAACAACCTTGTTCAGAACGTTGTCTTCAAGATTAAAGTTCAGCAATTCATTGGGTTCTCGAGTTTTCAAACAACACTCGGTAACGACTCCTTCTTCTTCAATAAGTACTGCAACAGGATACCCGTTTCCCTATTAAAATTAAATAAGAATCATTCTATATTAAAGAATCTATGCATTTCATTTCCTTCATATTTTTTTCCAAATTAATTTACCTTGTAAATCATTTGCAAAGTAACATCACTTCCTTGAACATTTATGTTGCTCCAATACATACATAAGCAATCTACAAATACGTTTAGGTTTATTTTAAAAATAACGTCCTCGGTCAGGTCAAATTCTTGAAAAACGCTGATTGGAAGATAAACTGTGGCCTGCATACATTTTGCGTCCTCGACAGTGACCTTGAGCCCATTTTCACAAGCGGAACAGGTCGCACTCTGATTTATAAAGTAGAGAAATCATTCATAATCATTTTATGTAATTTATTATTTCAATTATTAGAAACTTTCAATTTAGATAAAAGAAGAAAAGATTTAAACATTTTTAAAAAGGTAAAAACACTAAAGTGTAAGATTGTTTCCTGTATAATGTACCTCTTTAAAATTAATTGCTTTCAAAAGGTGAACAACAGTTTTAAGATTCCCTAATTTCGCCCTAAATTTGTAATCATCACTGAGAGTGAGAGAACTCATGTTGATTGGACGAAATGTGGTAAAGTAATAATTCTTGAAATTGCGCTGTTGTTACTTTATGATAGGACAATTTTTCTTTATCCAACAATGCTAACCACGCTGCCAAAACGTGTTTGCATGTGAAGGCAGACTGCGTTTTTAAAACGTGTAATCTACAATTTAAAAAATGAACAAATTAGAAATAAAAACTGCATTTATTTAATTTTATATTTTACTTTAAAAAATAAATATGAAACTCATCCTTTCTTAATTATTTAAAAGATCAAGAATGTATGAATGAAACATCACTCATAAAAATACATATATTAAATAACTTGAATATGTACCTAAAAGCTTTGCACGTGCAGAAGTTTACGTCACCAAATAAAGTGTAGACTTTTCCAGAAAATCCCCCGACTTGTAAAAGCCAACGTTCTTCGTTTGTGGGCTCTAATTCTGATTGAGAAATAGATTTAGAACTAGATTCAGAACTAGATTCAGATTTAGATTCAGAATTAGATTCAGAATTAGATTCAGGATTAGATTCAGAATTAGATTCAGAATTAGATTCAGAAACTTGTGTTACAAGACCAAATTCATAAATATCTAATGCTTTTTGAAACGACGCTCCAAATACGGAATATAATTTCAACAGGGTGTCATCGGAAACTGTAATAAATTAAAAAATAGTTTTATATTGAAATAATCTCGAAAAATAACATTCGAAAGATATTATAAATAGATATAAAATATTGAGTGGGTCTTTATAATTTAAAGTAAACTTTATACCTATTATTATGAATAAATATATTTAAAAAGATTTGTTCATAATTAAAACACATATTAATAAATGAAAACTTACAATTTTTGTCCTCAGAAAATTCAGCAGATGATTCTTTGAGGACGTTTACTGTCAGATTCAATAAAACTTTATTTTGGAATAAATCCGTTTCATTTTCAGAATTATTTTCGTTTACATTCATATTACCAAAGATAATATATTTACTTCACATAATTGACAGCATTTTAATGTACAAAGGCCTAAATTAGTGTATGTATTTCAATTAAAATCAATTAAAATACAAACATGCATACCATACATACCATATATGTATGTAACATATGAACATAATCTCTATCTCACCAGAAGCCAGTGGCCCCAATTGGAGCTCCCTACTCTACTGCGCATGCGTTTCACTCGGTATCTGATTGGCTGCTATTCGCGCGTAATTTGAAATGCATAATATTTTTTAGCATTTCAAATTGCGCGCGAATAGAAACCAATCAGGTATCGAGTGCGACGCATGCGCAGTAGAGTACGGGGCTCGAGTTGGGGCCACTGCCAGAAGCCGCAAAAAGCAAGGAAGCCACAATAATAAAATTAAATATCTGTCAAATTCAAATTGCTTTTCAGTCAAAAAATAATTTGGAAATTTTAGCAGTCATACTTCTTAAGTTTAATTAATGTCTTGGTTATTTACAAACTTCTCTTCTCACTTTTAGTTAAATTAACAAATTCAGCAATTGTTTTTTGAAAATATGTATAACTGGTATTCTTATTGCACGATGTTGGTATTAGTGGTACATATGTACATATACATATGTAAAGTGTTGTTTAAGCTTTAAAGAGTGTTTAGAATTGTGACCGTTACAAATTTGTATGCATTTGTTGGATTTTCATTAATAATGAGTTCTAGAAGACGTCGTAGTGATGATTTTACTAATGCTATAAGTGAATATCAACGTAAGTTAACCGGTTTTTATTATTTTAACTTTAAATTAAGGAAATATTTCCTTTTATAGATTTTGAATATTTCTAACCTCAAACTTCGTTCCTTTCGCATATATTCTTGTTTTTAGAATTCATTATTAGCATATTTTAGTAAAGTAATTATCAGGTATTTTATACTATTAATTAATTCTTCGCCTTTGTTTGAAGGTGTGAATTGTGAAAGTTTGTAAGGTTTGAAAAGTTGAATTTGAGAAAATTTCATACAAAATTCAGAAAATTTTCATGCAGATAGGAAATCATGAATTAAAAATCCATTTTTGTATGATAAAAAAAAAATATAGAAAAAGAACAGAATCCTAAGAATCTTTAAAAATGGAATTCAAAGACTACAATTAATAATTTTTATATATTTGAAGGTCAAGTGTTCGAGAAGGAAAATTCTGATTCAAACGCTCTATCGTGTTTGAAAAATTCGGCAACCGAAAAAAAGACCATGGTGAAAGTAAAGGCAAATGAGACTATATCTCCTGACACAACAATTTTTAATCAAGTCTCCAGCCTGAGATCCAAAGTAAATTTGCAAAAACAAAATTTGGAAAGAGCCTCGAAAGCCATAAAGACACCTAAACATTTAAAGAGTGCGATGTCGACAGAATCTCCTACATCACCGATTTCTGAAGTTTTAAATAAAATCAGTAAGGCATTAGAATTGAAGCAAGATCAAGAGAAACCGAAATCCACAGTTGAAACTCCAAGAACTGAACCTAGCAAACTATGGAATGCGCTTTCTGCTTTTAATAGATCTTTGAATGCAGATAAGAATGGTTTACAGTCGCACCAGAAAGTTTTATCCAGACTTTCCCAAGAATTTCATTCATCTCCTACGAAATTCGCAGAAAAGTTGGTGACTATTATAGAAGAATCGATGATGCCGTCGCTTTCAGATCAGAAAGATTGTTCTGGTATTAGTGTTAATCAAATGACGACAGAATTTAGAAAACTTTGCAAATTTATAGAAGATGAATCGATGCCGGAATGGATTTTGTCTCCTGACGTGATTCATGAGCAAGATGAAGAGGAAGATGAGCAAATTGAGAATCAAAGCATCGAATTTGTGGATGAAGAGAGCAATTTTGATGATTCGATTATAGAAACTTTTTCATCGACTCCATTTGAGAATAAATGCGTTCAAGAGAACGCAATAAACTATGGAGAAACTCCAAGGGGAATTTTCGGAATCAAAGAAAGCCCTTTAGGTTCTGGAAAAATACCAGTCAATAAAGCCATCAAAGATACTAGATTTAACGAAACGAACAATTCTTTCGAGTATTGGGAGAGCATGTGTAACGGAGTTTATATGCATCAACGAATTTCGCCTCAAAAATTGAGGAGAAGCATTTCTTTGCCAGATTCTCCTGCTGCGAAGCTGAATAAAATAAGAACTACTTGTGAACACCAGTTGGCTTCTTTGGATGACACAGCAATTGATCAAATGCGAAACAAGCAACCGCGATATTTCCATGATTTTACCGGGGACACTTTTGAATCTTTTAGTCCGAAGACATTAAAAGAAGAAAATACAATAACACCAAGAAACAAGAAGTATTTCTCTGAGCAAACTAGAGAAATCAAAATGTCTAAGAAAATGGAAAATAGGACTAATAAAGCATCACCGAAGAAACGAAAATCAGTTCTAAGACAACGTGAAAGTATAGGAAGATACTCGCCTAACTGCGAAGATGATTTAGATAAAAGTTTAATAGCAGAACTTGCACAAAGAAGACAAAGGTGTTTTGAAACAGCGAAGTTGATGATGGAAATCGATAGAAACGATCCTATAATGTCAGATAAAAAGGAAACTGCCGAATTGCTGTCTAAATTAGGAAGTCCTAATAAATCTCTTTCTTTGCCAGATAATAATACTGAGTTCTTGAACACGATAAATCATTGTATGGAGTATCAAGATTTTCTTTTGAAAAAGAGAAAATCGATTTTTCAGATCATTCAACATCCAAAATCTTCTGATACCGATCCTGGAATGGCTGTGGAGTCAAATTCGAAAACGAAATGTCCTATTGCATCAGGTGAGAATTAATATTTTATTCATTTTTCTTTCAAATGTAAAATGTGACTGGTAGTTTTATTCTATATCTAACTTACATTTTTATTTTTAGGTTCTTTGAAAACTCCAGTCAAGAACGTAATCAAGAGTGTGGAAAAGAAAATTACGAAGTCTTCCAAAGGTATCAAGAGTGAAGAAAGAAAAGCTACGAAGTTTCCCAGCGAAATGAAGGATGAAGGCAAAAAAGCTACGAAGTCTCCCAGTGAAATTAAAACGAATGAAAAGAAAGCGATGAAGTCTCCCAGGCGTAAATTTTTCTTCACTCCTGGTAAAAGTCCGAAAACTGACGAAAAGAAAAAGAAAAAAGAGTATTTTCCCCAGGTTGAAAATCTTATTAGCACTCAATCGACTTTGAGTTTCGGAAAAAGTCCTCGTACTCCAGAGATTCGTAAAAATATTTACGAAAATGTGAGATCACCAATAGCCGAATATATCAAGGGTACAGACGCTAAATTGGTAAAAAATATCCATGCAAAAACAAATGATTGGTTGCTGACGCCACAACCTTTGGGGATTTCCAATGAATCTAATGGAAATCGAATCACACCATTAAAAAGCACCCAGGAAAGTTCTGCACTGAAATTTAATTTGTCTCCTATGGGAAAGAAGGTAAGAAATTAATTACTTTGATTAATTGCTTTTTTTAATTACTTTGATAAATTTTCGTATATTTAAACAAAAATGGTCTATTATAAAGAATACATTTTTTTTTTGTAGATTGCTGAATCTTCCGCACTTGGCGATGAAAATATCCCTGAGAAGGAATTCAAACTTCCTAAAATTGATTACAAATCTCCGGCTAAAGTTCATACGGTGTGTTAAATGAATAATTTTCAGCTACTCCTTCCAATGTGCTGTAGATCAAAGTAATTATTATGAATTTTGTCTTACAGATAAAAGAAAATTTTAAAATTGAACCCAAGAATCAAGGATTGAGAGTAAAAACTCTACTGAAGTCTGCAGAAAAGAAAATTGTGATTAGACATGAAGGTATTAGAGAAATTTTCTTATACAATATATAAATATATTCATAAAAAAATCACAAATAAATAAAAAAAATTAATTTTCCAGGTCGTGTGCCAGTTGTTAGTCAAAAAAGTACAGATGAAGACGAGACAGATAATAAATTGGTGGAAACTTCCATACATGTGAAAACAATTGCGCGAAAAACAGATTCTATAAGAGCGCGAACTGTCCGATAAAATTGTATGGCGCATTTTAAATCCAATTGATATTCCACTATTTTTCTCGTATTACTTAAGGTCTGTAGAAGCCAAGCATAATTATAAGAATTTCTGATTTATTTTGTGCCATCGTTAAAACCAGGTGTAAATGTTCAAAAATTGCTTACACAATTTGTCTTCGAACCTACAGTAACAAGTCTTATTTATTTTAATAACTTTTTCTACTGGAATATAAGAAACCTACAAACTCTAAAGCTCAAACTTTTCTACATTGATATTTCGTATATTTACGTTTAGTTGTAGAAAATTAGCAATGATTGTCGGAAATTTAGTTTAATCGAAATATATTTTTTTTTTACAAATTGTTTTAAATTATTTGAGAGTTTAGTTTTTACAACGTAGCAATTGGCGAAGAACTACTTAACTTTTCGATTATTTTACTGGTTGGATATTTGGCGGCTAATGTGGCTTTTTTCTCCATCCGAGTGGTACAATAAAACTAGTGCAAGGAAAACGAAAGTCGCTCTATGGTGCGGAAAGGACATAAAGCAAAGTAAAACGTCTACTTTGCACTTGCTGTGAGAAAACCAGCAAACCACAGATGTTAAAGTCTCGATGCTAATGAATCATGAAGAATTGAAGAAGACTGGTCATTCCCACTCTCATCCTTTTAACTTTTAGCGTGCCGTGTGCATCATTTCTATACGTCAATCTTTCTTATCAGTTGTGATGATTGGTACTAGCGAGCCAAGTGCAGAATTACTGTTGTTAGCCAGGGGCGTAATTATTAAAGGCCCTTTCAATAATTTGAATTTAATTTTTAATTGCATTTAAAAGAGTTTTGGTATTTAGTTTTTGTTATTTGTGAATTATCTAGCTTTTTAGGTACGTGCTAATAAATTTTTTTTAATTTGAGCAGATCATTTTTAAAATTAAAATTTTAGATATCTTTTATTATTAATTAATTTGGTGATAACACCTTATGTCTTCTAATTTCAATGTATGTTCTAGCATCATATTTTCAGCGAAATGATATTTGAAGACCTTGCTAATTATAATTAAAATTGTTAGTCGAGAACTAATGATCTCTTAGTCTCGAAGAAAACGAATTGACAATGTGACGTTGAAAATTCAGATCTCATTGTTTGGAAAGTGATGAAATCATTTATAAAATTTGTATCTCTTAGTAAAAGGAACTTATAAGTAACAGATTTTTTATATTTTTAATTATGTTAATTCTTCTTTAAAAAATTAAACTTAGAGTAAAATATGTCAAGCGTAATAGCTAAACCGATTGAAATCAATCTTCGTCTGATTGGTATTTGGCCCGAAACTGCTATGCCACGATACGTGTTAATTATTTTAGTGATAGCTAGCTTCACTTTGTTTTTTCAATACTGGAACATTTTTTTCATTGACAAAGATGTTACAACTATTATGGAACATTTCGCTCCCACAATGGCTGAGTCTGTATTTGGCATCAAATTTTTTGCGCTTCTGATTAATCGACGGTAAGATTATTATTGTTACAGATTTTATCTTATTCATTTAATAGATGTATAAATTTAATAGTTTTGTAAATTATTTTTCTCATTAGAACTGTGAAAGAGATTTTGACGGAAATTCTAACAGATTGGGAAAATTCTAAAGAAAAACAATCAGAAGACTTAATAGCTGTGAAACAAACATTTGCGAAATACTTTTATATTTCTATCAATATCATATTTTTCATCACTAACATGTTTTTTATTGTCACTCCAATTACGATGAATGCTTCCATCAAATCCTCTGAAAAAAAATTCTCAATTTTCAATATAAACTATTTTTTTGAGACAAATTCTACTCCTAATTTTGAAATAATATTTTGTATTCAATACGTTACAATGGCAGTTGCCACCTACGGAAATTCAATACTGGATACTTTATTTCTGATGCTGGTAAATAAATAATAAAATTATTTATCTTTATGTATCGATTATTATTAAGCTAATCAAATAATGTATAATTAATTAATTTCAAGGTTTTACATGCTACTGCTAAGATTGAAATGATAAAAGATGAAATCACGAAATTTTCAGATGTACGAAAACAAACAGATCAAGAGTTGTTCTTGTCAATAATGAAAAATGTTGTGAATAATTATCAACAATTTTTTGAATATTATCAAAAAATTGAGGCTGTATATTCCTTTTATATCTTAGCACAATTTGTGGAAAGTACTTTGGGAATTTGTTGCAATGGCTATATGGTCATAACGGTAAGGTTTTGTTAAATTGAAGGCGTTGGATCCAAGTTATAACTACTAAACATTATTCTATTTCAAAGAAGAATTTCTAATATTTCTTAAGTAAAATGAGGAATTGAAATTTTCTGATTTGAACTTAAACCCAACGTAACACTTTTAATCGATTAAAATATTATTGAATTTATTTACTGTTTGCACAGCTAATGGAAGACAACTTTAATTTATTTACTGCTGGAACATTTGTGTTATTTTTGATATCCGATATATGTCAAATTGCTGTTTATTGCATTGCTGGCGAATACCTTATTACCAAGGTCTCAAAATTCAATATAAAAATTTATGTAGTTTAAATTGCATTAAATAGTATTTAATACAATATTTTTCTTGTTATTTTTTGGTTTTATGCAGCATCACTCAATTGGATACATTGCATATGAATGTCCTTGGTATGAAATGAAAGCTTTTCATACTAAGGAATTATTATTTATAATGATGAGATCACAAAAGCCTGTAAGAATCACAGCTGGAAAAATTATGGACTTGACAATTTCTAATTTCACTAGTGTACGTATTTTGGTTTTTTAAAACTTTAATTGCATTATTAATTTTTATCTTGATTGTTTAACAGATTTTGAAAGCTTCAACAACTTATATGACAGTTCTACGAGCAATACGATAAAATTAAGGGAATAAATATTATTATCCTCATTACACTCATTAAATTTAAAAACACAAGCTTTGTAAATTATGATAATTATGTAGACACATCATAATTAGGTCTATTTAATGCAGTTAATATATTTATTTCAAGAATGGAACACATTATCTTGATGTGTAGAAAAATTAATGATAATTGAGTAAATTATATTGGTTTATAGTTTTTAAAGTACTTCGCATTCTGTCTTGATAATCCAAGAGATATAATTCAAGCTAATTTTTATTAGTTTCCAATTTTAATTCTTTTTTTGAATTTGATTCTTGATCAGAAGATGTCATCAGGAATAATAGTTAAACCACTAGTAATTTGTTTCCGAATTGTTGGCCTTTGGCCAAAAGTTGGGATGCCTTATTATTTCTTGTTTGTTATTGTGATAGCACTCATCACTTTATTTTTCCAATATTGGGACATTGCTTTTATACACAAAAATATTGTAACTGTGATGGATCACCTTGGAGCCACAATAGCCGAAACATTATTCTATACCAAGTTCCTAATCATTCTGATAAAACGTCGGTAAGTTTTTCATAAAATGATTATTAGTCTAATTTTATTAGGAGGTTTGTAATCGTTGCTTTATTAATTTAGAAAAATTAAAATATGCGTTTCAGAACTGTGCAAAAGCTTTTGATGTCGATTTTAAAGGAATGGGATGAAGTTGAAAGAGATACAATTAAACAAATTATTTCTAAAAAATACGAACTTGCTAATTTGTACTCCTTTTGTGTTTTTGGAATTTATCTAAGCACTGATTTTTTATTTTTAATCGCTGCTCTTACAGTTAATAGTACTCTCGAGTCGATTGAAGATAGGCAATTTATTTTTCAGTTAACTTATCCGTTCGAAAGCAAAAATTCCCCGAATTTCGAAATTCTCTTCTTTGTTCAAATCATTAGCATGGTAGTTGCTAGTGGTGGAAATGCTATTCTCGACAGCCTATTTATTCTGCTGGTAAAAAAATAGATTTTTAAATAACTTTCATATTTCGATTACTTATTAAAAACTATAAATTGTATTTTTTAAGGTGTTACACGCAGGTGCTAAGTTTGACTTAATAAAGGAAGAAATTATTGAATTTTCGGAAGTAGTAACGAAAGAAAGAGATGAGAAAACGATATTAGAAATGTCTAAAAAAATAGTGAATGGTTATCAGGACGTTTTAAATTATTGTGAAATGCTAGAGGATATTTATTCTCTTCAAATTCTAATGCAGGTAATAGGAAGTATTTTGGGAATCTGCAGCAATGGATACATGTTTTCTATGGTTAGTTAACTATTGAATGGTATAAAGATAATTATAGAGTCTGCTTATTTTTGAATGAAAACTAATCGTGACTGTTTTCTATTCATATAGATGGCGAAATTCAAGTTGAGCACATACAGCATATTCAAATTTTTTCTCTTTTTTACATCGGACTTATCGGAAGTCGCGGTTTACTGTTTTGGTGGCGAATACCTCTATACAAAGGTTTTCAAATTTAATTTATAAAAAAAAAAAAAATAATTAAAGATTACAAATTTTATACGTTTCAGAATGAGTCGATTGGGTTTGCGGTTTACAATAATTCTTCTTGGTTTGAAATGCAAACTAGAGATTCTAAAGCATTAATGCTTATTCTTCTCAGATCACAAAAACCCTTAAACATCACTGCAGGAAAAATGATGCGAATGACACATCGCACTTTCACATCTGTAAGCAATATTAATCTAGTATAATTTTTATACTTAAGTTATGTTTCATTAAATTAATAAATTTCCTTTGTTTAACAGATTTGCCAAGCTTCATTTTCTTATATATCTGTCTTACGCGCATTGCGATAGGAGGACGAAATCAGATTAATTTATAGTCAGCTTTGTTGTATTTAAAATGCAGTCAGTGTAACTTAATTTACAAAAAAAAGGTGTTACATCTAAGTTCATACCTCAAAATTCGATCCCTTCATTTTACTTGAGAAATATTATATGTAATTCGATATTTTATCGTTCTGTAGTAGTATCTGCGTAAAAAGTGAAATGCTTGAATTTTTAAGATATAATAGATTTCAAATTCTTCCTTTTGCGTCAAATAAAGACTATATAATAAAGTACAGGAGTCTTTCTGTCCTTCCACATTGAAGGCATAAATTAATTATTAAACAAAAAGAGTATTGAAAGTGCGCGTAGCGCGCTAATTTTGATTAGTATATTTAATCATTGATATATAATTTTAAGAATATAATTATTGATACGCTCTTGAGATTACACATAGAGCAATTGATAACTACAACGTATACGTAGATTACGTACACCTTATACGAGAAGTTATAGATGGTCAGTGTGCACTCGGTTCGTTTATTTTGCACTCGGATCGTTTTTTTTTGCGGGAGATTTTCAATATATTCTAACGGCTAACAAATCATCCTCAGTTTCATTTTGAAATTACTGTTGGAATTATAGTGAAAAATAGAAAACATCAAAATGTCTAAACCATGCTGTATAAAAAGCAAAGCGAGTGAGTAACATATTTAATAATATAATAAATAAACAGATACAATAATAAAAATAGGTACAATTTTATATTTGGGTATTAATTAAAAAGTAATTTAAATTCTTTACATTTTTGTAGAAAAAAATCAAGACTGCTGTGCAGATTCAAGCGAGTGCTGCGCAATTCTTTGTGGAGGTGCGATTTTTGTTTTTGATTTTGATTTTTGATAACAATTTTTTTTTTATTTTTGTAGTTTAATTTTTTTCGGCTTTTAGGGAAAGCTCAAGGATTCAGTGACGAAGGAGCTTCATGTGTGATTAATTGCAAGAGTAAGAATTAATTTCCCGAATTTTCTATAAAAAATATGTTTCTAATTTGTTTCATTTAATTTTTCGTTTGTATTTATTTATTTGATTATGTTTTTCAGATAAGGGTAATTGTTGTATGAAAGACTCAAGCTTTGAAATTAGATGCAAAGGTAAGTAATGTATTTTCTACCTGTTAAGAGTGAATTATATTTTTTAAGGAATTATAACACGATATTGATCATGTTTATAATATTTTATAGGAGCAACTGGTACCTGTTGTGAAATTGATTGCGGATGTTGCACCGTTGCTGTAGAAAAATGTGAGGATGATAACGGCCCTTGCTGCAAAATTATATGTTGCGCAGGTATATATTACTCAGTCTTGTTTCTTTATTGTTCTGAAAAATACGAAAACTCTTGTTTGATTTACAAAAATTTAATTTTCAGATAAAGACGAAGATAAGAAAGAATGTGTACTTCGCTGCAATACAGGTATATTTCTAACTGTAATTTTCTTTCAATTATTAGAAATCTTTCCTTACTATATTTTTATCAGTTTATCTATTTAGCGTTTATTATTGAGATAATTATTTGATTAGAAACATTAGGAAGCAAAATGTCCAATTATCTCTTCTGTTTTTTTTTTTCAGTTGGAAGTTCTGATGGCCAATACTGTGTGATAAAATGTAACGGTAAGAATATATTTTTGAAATAATTGTTATGAGTCATTCACCGAGAAAAGATTTGGTAATGACCGAAAAATTTTTTGTCTTGATTTAGTAATTCGCTAACCACAACCATGGTTAATAGAGACTTCCGTCACGAAGTTTGGCAATTGTTTTTTAGAAATGAATATAAAACTGAATACGAGTAAACATTTCTAAAAAAAAATGTATATCTTGTAATTATAATATTAAAAACATTTTTTTCAGGCAAGAAATGCTGCGTTATCAAGTGTTAAAATAATGGAAAGCCCGGACCAGCGAAGAATAAATTACGATGTTACTTTATTTTAACTTTCATGTTAAATTGTTAACTAAATTAAAACTTTAAATTAAAACTTTAAATTGTGAACAATATAAATTTATTAACTTGAATCTAAGCAGTATTAATTTAATTCCTCCATCTTGTTTCTTTATCCATACTCCTAGTTTTATAAATTATAATTATTAAAATGTATATATGAATTATTAAGTTATGGTTTTTCATCTTGAGTCATGTTTCCTTGCTTGAATTATTTTTTAAGAGGATAGTAACTCATTTTTTATTAATCATCATTATTATTTTCCCGCCCTGAAATTAAAAAAAAAGTCATTGAGAAAAATATGATTTAATTTTTTAAATCGTTACGCTACTGATTTAGTAGGGCAAGTCAGTCATAGTCAGACGCGATTGGCTGGATTGCACATGGCACATAGGTTGCCGGTTGCACACGACGGGAGACGGGAGTCGCTTGAATCAGTTGCAGTGGGGGAAGATCAATAAATACAGAGCAATCGTATATTTCCGACAAGTTCTTCGAAAGCCAAAGTGCATACAACTTCCTTTCCTTCAACTACCAGTCAAGAAAACAATTTTCAAGATGCCTTCTCCTTGCGGTGACGACAAATGCAAAGGTGAATTGACTTATACATTTCATAAATAAAATTATTACATCCAAGTATTTAAACTCCCAAATTATTAATTGTCCTGCTAAAAATATTTCTAAATAAGTACATTCTTAAAATGATTTGTAAATTACATTAAAATATGTGCATTCTCCCTAAAAAGTTTTGTTGATTTAGTGTTTTTTTATTTACTTGCATGGAGAATCAAACTTCAATTGCTTTTTATTGCAATGACCCCAAGTGATTAGATTGGATTAGATCAATGAACTGATATATAAATTAATATAAAATTTTTTTCAATTATCGTGTAGTTATTAAAAAATTGTGTAATATTGTGTAATATTGCTTATAATTAATGTAAATCATTCTAGAATCAGTGAATCACCAAATTAAATCCAATGAGAATGCTTTATGTTTACTCAATCAAAATTCAATTGAATTATTTTTTATTTTAAATACATTGTCTAATATCAGACTAATACATGGTGTAATATAAAAGACCATTCTAGAATCAATGAATCACCAAATTAAAATCAGTGTAATTTCCTAGTTCTTGTTTACAATTTAATTAGATTCTAACATTCTGTACTAATTTTGAAAAACAATTTGCACGTCTTATCTATTTTTTTAAAATAAAGATAAGAGTTTAATTATTTTTCTTCCTATAATCTAAATTAGCTTCTTTAATTATTTTCATTGCCGGTGATATTTTCCAAACCGGTTCTTCATTAGCGAAGCGATTCGATTAAAATGCTAAGATTTAAATTAATTTTCACAGTTTATACATCATAAATAACGAAATTGTCCAATTTAGAAAAGATATTTTATCAATTATAAATAAACAAATTCAAGAAAATTCCTTGAGATATTAAAAAACTGAATGATAATTTGTAATTTAATCGAATTTTAACTTCTTTAATTTTATAATTCCACATTTCTGTCTCTTTATCTTGTATTTACGGAAAAAACTGCATAAAATATAAAACAGTTATATTAAAATATATAACACAGTTATTGGTCTCTAATAAGATCAGAAAAAAGTATAAAACATCTTCCCTTCATTCGTTTTACTCTCGGGAAACAATTCTCACTATAAAAAGGAGTTTCGCCTCCCAGTAAGGAAAGTTTCCAAACAAGTTTAAAATCTTTTAAAAAAACCCATGACTAAATTTATGGTATAATTTTATTTCATATACTGAAGAATTTATCCTGTCTTGCAAATGGAATCCAATAATGAGTGTAATAAAAAGGGTGTGGGGGGGGGATAAGAATTTTCTTGGAATGTCAATATGGTATAAAGGAGACTTCTCATTATTCGTTCGTGTTAGTCTCATAAATTCAAATGGGATTACGTAATTTGATCGTTTATCCAATTTAAACCCTAGTCACTACTCATTCCACAACATATAAAATGGACTCCTTTGGAATTTTATTTATTTTATTATTTTTTTCTCATTTTTTAACTTTGGGCTCTTCTTATTTAATGTCTTCTAGATTAGTGATGAATAAATTAAATTAGGATTAAACATGAATATTTGTAAATATTTGCCAGTTGATTAAAGTTTTTAGAATAGAAAGTTGTGAAATTGTAATTAGCATATAATTATATTTTTTTAGTGAATCCATTTACACTCTTGTTTTCTCCGAATCATTTATAGAAAATTTCCTAACTATTCTATTTTTCTTCTAGCAGACAAAACCGGAAGTGACTGCAAATGCAAGTGCGGCAATGACTGCAAGTGCGGTGACTCCGGAAGTGCAGGTAAGAGTCGTAAAACATTATTTTCTAGAAGCTAATATTATAATTTATTTTACATTCTCTTTTGAAATGAACGATGTGAAATCGCAATTGTTATTCAAGAACAATTTAGAAAATATTCAGCAATTGTTTATGATTTAAAATATCATTTTCATAAATCCAACTATTTATAACAGTATATTTATTATTTATCTTGCTATCAAGTTCTGAAGTTCCTTGTTTGGCATGAAATTCAATTGGTCTTTGATTGGCATAATCGCTGTGATTAAGATAATCACAAAATTGATTAACTAATAAAGAATCAGTAATGAGTTCTTGCAATTTTTGTTTCTGAATCCTGTCGACTTGAATGTTGATCAATGAAGAGAACCACTGTTCATTTTTTTAATTCTTTTTTGCCTTCTCGGTCATCGACCGTATAACCGTGACTATTTACTATTATATTTTCTTAGCATGGGCGTAAGAGGTTTACGGTAGATGGAAAAAACTTTATGATTCAGTAGACAAAGTGATTTACCTCCAGAAATTACTGGTTTTGAGCAACTTGTTCAGAGACCCGACTTTCTTCACTTTCTGTGCCGTTTGTGATTTTTAAAATTCATATAGTCATAATTATAATTAAATCATAAAATTTAGAAATTTCCTTTTCTTTAGAAACTCGCAACTTAATTGTTACTTAATTTATCGACACGTATTTTTCTTTCTTTCTGTTACAGAAAAATGCAACTGCAAGTGCGGAGGAGAATGCACATGCAAGCAGGGCAGTTGCCAATGTTAAACATTCCGGATACGAAATGTCGCCTGCGTCTGAGAAATCGCATTTCTAGAGAGCAGAAGCCAGCAAGATGCTAAAGACTAAATACCTTACGTCTTATATTCATTTATTCATTTAATTTTCGATTAATTTTCGTTTAATTTCCGTTTAATTTTTGATTTGTCTAATTTTCGTTCATTTTTTTTTATTTCATGGTCATGTATCTTCTGTTTTTAATATTCTTTCTCAGACGATCGCCTTATAATCTTCTTATAATTGAAAACGACTTTTTAAGTTCTTATATACATCAGTAACATGATTATAATATATTACTAAATCTTAAAAAGATTATTTATTTCACTTAATTACCTTCTCTATTTCTTAGTTTATGTTTTATTGTACATATAAGAATTTTATTTTCGAGATTCAATGAAGAAACTAAAAATGATTTTCCGTTTACATTTCAGAATAAGTAAAAATAGTTTTCACTCTGATTGTATTTACTTGATTTATTTAAAGGGATTTCATGAGATTTTTACAGGATTAAAAAAAAATATTAAATGATTTTACGAGACTTTGTGGAATTTTAAGGAATTTGAAAGGATTTAACCTTATTTTATGGAATATTAAATATTTCTAAAGTATTTTATATAATTTTAAGAGATTTTGAGGAATTTTAAAAGTTTCCGTAGAATTTTAAAAGATTTTAAAGTATTTTAATGTATTTCTACTAACTATTTCTATCTATCTCAAAAGATAGATCTATTTTGTATGTTTCAGTTAAAATAATTAGATGTTAATAATTTCACTTTTTATTGAATAAAACCGAAAATTCTCAACTTCTTTTTTATACGGACATAATCAATTTTTTCGAATCAATATGAACTATAGTAGAACTGTACCTTGCTGAATATCTGAATTATCGACAGGAGGTCTTACTTATCACTTCCATTTTTTAAATATAAAGTTGATTAACCAATCCTTTTCTGCAAATAAAAATAGCTTCATACTATTGCTTAATCTGAAAAATATCTACAACTTCAATTCTAATTTTTTGAACTAAAATATATGATAACTCGAAATCAGTAGATAATACCGGTAAGAGTCAGCCCTTCAGTTGGTACACGTTTTATTATCCACGTCACGGGTTGAAAAAAACTTACTTCTCCTTTGATAAGTTCTTCATCGATCGACGTATAAAATAAAATAAATAAATTATATTTTTAACAGCTTTTTTTAATAAACTTTTACAAAAATAAATAGAGTGGAAAAAATATTGAAAATACAGAAAAAAAATAAAATAAAAATGGTATTTTAATTATACTAAATCAATATTTATAATTGTTTATAACATTATCCCAATTTCCGCTATTTATTTTTATAAAAAATTCCTTTACTTTAGAATTTATAACTTTTTTTATCAGTAATAAGAAATGCCGAAAAAAACTTGCTCAAATAAATGATTGAAACTTTTCTTTCAGGGTATGTACTTGGATAAGTAAGTTGCAAAAGTGAAGAAATTTGAAGAATCTTTCTATATTGTATATATAAGAAGAATATTTCTATATTCTTAGGAAGAGTGATTGACAAGGAGGAATTACGACTTCCTACTGAGAGGAAAATAAGCCTACCATCTGTGCCTTAACTTACAATTAAATATGCTTGAGGTATCTGATTCCTTAATAACAAAAACAACTTTATTCCGGTCCAATCGAGGAATCGAGAACCGGTGAGAAGTCTATAGTACCGAATAAGGTTCTATAATGTAACTTTCTCATTTAAGGATATGTACAATTGTACACTTTATCTACACGTGTTTCAATCGAGTTTTTAGTCCTTTTCAAGAGCAATGACATTCTGTCCATATTTATAATTTATTATATTATATAATATAATTTATAAAATTAAAATTCTCGACAAAAAATTGCCAATATTATAAAATCACCGACCGGGAATTTTCAATTTCTAGAATATTATAAGCTGTGGGAATTTTCTAATATCGTAAATTTTATTTTTCGGGATTTTTCAGTCGTTCCATTATTTCAAAATTAATTAATTCTAAAAATAAATGAATCAGGAGAAATCCGATTTCACTAGCAATTGCAATTTGTGTCAAAAATATGATAACTATATAAAAAAAATTGACTGGAGTTTTGCAATCTCCGGATTATTAGTTTTTGAAGGTGAAAGGTATATTGATATCAGATTTTTCAGAGCAAATGGTCTTCCCTCAATCCACTTTTGCATCGGACAATGCAGATTTTGTCCTATAAATAAAAGCGCGATATCGAGGCTGAATTATGTAGTGATTTCGTGTTTACTTTTAAATGACTATAAATTAAGACGCTTCTACCCGTAAAAATGTAAGTCACCGTGATTTTAGAATTTTGAATACATAATTGGAAATTATAAATTTTTTTCACGAAAGAAAGACTTATAGAAGCAAGTTTATAATGGCGATTAAAAATTGAGCAAAGTGCATTCGGAGAGCCGTTTACTCAGACCTTGTTAGTCTTGTCTGTACAGAGAGAATTAATTACTTTGCTGTTTAGATCGAGTTTGCGCTTCATCGTCAATGGTTCGGTGGTTAACATACATGCTTATGTACACATCTAATACGATAGTTCAATTTACATAATTAACATAATTGTCTATAGCTATACTTAACTCGAAAATATATATTGAGACTCTCTAATATTATTTACTATCACTATTATTTTAAATTTCAATTTTAAAACCTTTACAATTGCCGTTTAAACTCGCAACTTGAAATTAACGGTCATTAGGGGCTCTAAGGATCACAATTAAAATGAAAATTGAAGTTGAATGAAGGCACCGACTTCTTTAATTGATAAGAGATGCATTATGCATCTGATTTCGAATTCTCAACACCGTTCGTTAGTTTAAACAAGGGTGGCAAGACGTTTGGAATGTGGCATGCAAAGTGCAGATTGCGTGTAGAACGCTCGCATAGCTTTCGTTAAAGTGCTTAAATTTATAATATCAACGCTATCGAACCGCGAGATCGACGCGAACGAAATTCAAGAAGCCCGAATAGGAAATGTCAACATACATATACGTGTCAGAGGAAAATACGCTAACTTTATGCATGGCAGCAAAACTGTCAGATTTTATTTTTGACGAATGAGGTGCATGTTGCGTGACCAAAGGGGCGTAATAAAACGTTATAATTTGTATTATTCGTGTTACACTTCTTAATTTATAGGCTCTTGTAACCTTTTTACTTATCCCTTCAATCATCATAATTTTCGTACATATACATACCTTTAATGAGATAAATACTTTTTAGTAAATTTTAACTTGAACTTCATATATAAATTAAATTATAAAATCTTTTGAATAAAATCCGGATAAAAAGGAAATCTACATGCAGATAAATTAGAAACATTAAAATATACAATAATTAAAGGAGCTTCATTAATTAATCTTCCTATAGAACGAATATTTTGAATTACATTTAAAAAATGAATTATTACTCTAGAACATAAAAATGTCAAAGATTTATATATAGCATAAGAAATTAAATTAAAAAAAAGAGTAAAATAAAAATGTAAAAAATATAAAATTTTGTAACGAGTAAATAATGGAAAGGTGAAAGTCCCGATGGTAATTTTTTTCCCAATGGAAAAAAAATGAAGTAGCGTTAACGACACCCTCTACGGCTTTAAAAAGTAATATTTCCATCATTGTTAGCTTTTATGAGATTCGAAGCCAAGCGCCTTTCTTGCCACTCAGGTCGTATTGTACGTTTAAAAGAAAACGTAAAGTCTACTGAAGCACTGCTAATGTGTGCTTTAGTTGCCCCTTTATGTCGCAAAAATCGTATATATACTTTTAATGTAACGACTTTTTTATTATAATGCCTTGAAAACGTAATACTTTACGTGAAAATAAAATATCAATTTAAAATTAAATTATTTAATCATTTTTATACTCAATCTGATTTTACATTTTCGGGAAATAGAAATGTCGCTAATTTTTCGGGAATTTTAATTTTCAGGAATTATTTTTTCGATATATTTTTTCACATTCGAGATTTTGAAACGTTTAAAAAATTGCTTTTAAATTATTTTCATGAAAAAAAACTGGTCAACCTGGACTCAAGGGTGTCCTGAGGCAGTAACACAACTTGAAGTAGCAGGTGAGATCGTTAGCGCAAAGGGTGCGACTTTGTATTGTTTCTTGAAGGGTGTCTAAGTGTTAGTTTATTGTTATCCGTTAGCCGGTGGGCAAGAAAGTTTTACATATTTAAGAATGACCATTAGAGCAGGCATGTAATCTTTCAAGCTGCAAAAATCTACCTGATTTTTTGCATCATTTTTACTCGTTGAAAATAAGTTTATTTACTGAGTTACAGAAGGTTAAAGATTATTATTTTATCCAAATTATCCTTTTTTTAAATCGGTAAAAAGATATTGTCTCGAATATAATAATATTTTTATTATTTATTAATTAAAAAAGAATAAAGAATAATTTAACTGGTGAAGTTAGTTTATTATACTTATCACTGTTTCTCGAGCAAAAGTCTTATGGGAATAAGACATTGTGATGGGGGAAGTCGTACCGATTATGCAGTAAAGGGTTGAAACCATGCCCGTCTTGAAAACCGAGTGAAGGAGAATTCAAGAGAAAAGAGACCATCAAAATTCTATCTCTTTCTTACTTTCTCCCCCTCCATTTTCTTTCTTATGGTGCCTCTTTCTCTTGGACAAGAGAATTCAAGAGATGGTACTTTTGCAGTAGCCCGCTGGGCCCAATCGCTCGAAATTAATGTTTCTCCATTATTAGCAGAAGTTAGTCGACTCAAGAGAACTTCTTGGTTGCAGAGAGAGGAGGAAGTTGGAATTCAAAGATCAGGGAGGTATTTACCGAAAATTTAAGAAAAAAAGCTTTTATTGGGTAAATAAAAGAAAGGGAAAGTTTGGAATACAAAATTTCTCCTATATTAGTTTTTTTCAATTCAATTATAATCAAGCCAAGTGTAAAAGTTTGAATAAGCGTTAAAGTTTGATTTAAAAATCTTTTTATTGTTATTTTAAAAATGAATAAATAAGCCGGAATAATTTGGTATAAATTGGGATATTTAGATTATAATTATGATTGGATATAATTGAAGGAAATAATATATGAATTATGCACTAGCTGGCGGGATGCAGATATTTAAATTTTAATTAAAACCGTAGAGAGCACTGAAGTTAATTTTTCAAGGTTTTAATATCGGAATTAAAAACTGTGAACTTGTTTCTGAAAATTTGATGTTATTTTACTGGTTAAGTGGTTTCTTTAAGTTCATTAATTTTTAGTTGATTATTTTTTGTAACGAATCTGATAATTAGATAGTGAAATTTTAATACAGTTTCAAATAAATTCGATACTGATTTTCCATACGAAGTATATATATGTATAATTTGACATATTAATCAGAATATCGACTTCATTTTTACTTAATGTGTAGCTCGATTGGAATCTATTGGATATCATACATATTTATTAATTTCAGGATTTGAGAATATATATTTTTACCACAAATTAACAGATATTACTTATTTATTAAAAAAAAAAAAATATCTGGCGACTTTTTTCTTATTATAAACTTCAGATTAAACTCCTTTAATGAAAAGTTGTTTGAAAAAAGTAAATCACTAATAAGATAATTCTTTTTAACTATTTATTTTAATTTATTATAGACCACATGAAGAATACATGACACTGAGGGTGATGCGAATGTGCCCGGAAAGCGGGCAGATTTTTTTTTATATGTTATGCATTTTTCTTTGCAATAAACTTATAATTTTAGTATCTGCAGCCCTGGTTAGTCGCTCATAAGAAAGAGTCGAGGAGAGAAGATGGAGTTATAACTTTTGGATTGCCAGCAATAATACTCATAATATGCCACCCTAGTAGTAACTTTTCTGCACGTGTCGTGTTTCTTCGTTAAGTGCGACGCTTATTCCATCCACACGGAATGTGCGGATCTCGCGAAAAATGAAATGTGAGAATGGTCTACTGTTTGTTCGTTTTCCTTCATCCTCATGTTTACTGTCGTTAGAAATCATCTTTTTATCTATGTCTGTCTGAGGGACTCATCCCAAAGTAAAATAAATACCCGAACCCGAGGTATACAATAAGGTAAAGGTATAACAATTTGATCACATTTTATCGATCAAATCCTATCTACAAAAAACGATATTACATACTATATATCTCGAAAATGCGCAGATCTAGTGGATCATAGTTGCCAGTTAATTTATATAAAAGAGAAATATTTGGAAATTTTCCAACGATTATATGTAATACAATCAAAGCTTGAAGGTAGTTTCCTTTGGTGAAAATAAATGCTTAACGCAGGCTTTTGCAATTAAAAGGCCGCCTGAAAGTAGAGGGTTGAATTCGGGTCGAAGAGAAAGGGGAGAGAGAGATTCAGTCGTTACCATAAATTCTTAATCCGAATCGGAGCGTAAAACTGAAAGTTAACCAAGTTCGGTAACATTAACTGTACCAATGTTGCAGTAAGTTCTTACGGTAACGATGCTGTAACGGCGGCTTCTGCCAAGGTAATTTCTCTCGATAAAGTCACCGATGGGACTCACAAGAATTAAATTCACAGAAGGGGTTGAACCACTTTTACCTTACGTCAAATGAGCACCGAGATTTAGGGGTTGCAACATTATCAGTTTCCCTCTGGAAATTCATTCCTAATGTTAATTAATTCGAATTCAAATTTTTGTCTAAAATTTGTGATCGAAATTTCTTAAAAAGATGAGGTAGTTTTAAAAGATGTAATTTTAGAGGATGTAATTTAACTGGACAGCTAATTGTATTTAATTCTGAATCTAGAGATAAAGAGAGATAATAATTTTTCAGGAAAGGTGCGCGATATAAATTTACGCGTTAGTCTGACCCGTGATGGCAAAAACTTTATAGTCCGACCAGGCGGCCGTCACTTCCACCTTCGGCCGGCATGCTCGGTTTGAAAGACTCTAATTAAATAAGCCGTTTCGTGGATTTCCATAAAAAGGCGAGGGCAGCACTAAACGACCACCGAAGCTCGTGCTTTATCGTGCATATATTTTTTCGCTTCATAACCATTAGAAAGATAATGACTTTATAAGATGTCGTTTATTCTTCACCGGATATATTTTTACCTATTTAGAAATGGGTTGAATTTTATTTTTAAATTAATTTTATTCTTTTTTACATTTATTGGTTTAAGAATATTTAAAAAAGTTCCTAAAACTTGTATTTAGATTTATTTATTTTTTCCCACGGAAAGATAGAACATTAGTAAAAAAATGGATTACTATTTATTTTCTCCAGATTTTTTCTCTCAAATATGATGATGATAAGACAAAAAAACTCCCATTTCTGAAGGAATCTCACTTCTCAAGAGAAAATGTCTTTCTGCATGCAACTAAAAAACTCAATTTTTTGCCTTCTATTCATCTTCTTCTGTTTCCTTTTTCAAGAAGAGTGATGTAACATAAGGTAAAAAGTGGCCAAGCTGAAACGGTGAACGTTGCATGACAGAATGCAGGGAAGTAGTCAAAGCATGCCAACTATCTTTTCATTTCGCTTTGTCCGGCATACACCGATCTGAAGAGCCTTAGGAAAAAGGGGGAAGCTACCCCTGCTCAAGAGATTTATCCCGAAGAAAATGTATTTCCATACCTGTCCAATGTCTATATCATCTAAAATTGTCTAAATCTATTTTGTATAAAAACGTAAAAATATAAATAATGCTTGTTAAATCTTATAAATGATTTCATGAAATAAAAAAGTTCATTCATTCTTAGCGAAAAAAGTAATTTTAGAAAATGAGAAAAGAAGTCTGTTTGGCTTCCTGAGCAATATTTTCTTAAGGTCTCGATAGAGAGACATAGAAGACCTTGAAGAGAGATGCATTACATTGCGGGGGAGGAGGAAAAATTGTCAGAAAAATGCCTTGTGTAATACTTGAACAGCTTCGAACATATATTTTAAAATTATTTTCGGATTTTGTGTATGCACAGATGTAGTTTTAAAGCGATTACATAAAATATTCGAGGTTGGCCACAATAAGTCCTAGAATGAATTGAGCAATCTTAGCGGCTTTTGTTTTCGAGAACTGCCACTTGTAAATATAATTACAGCCCCTTTCCCCCATCTCTCTTTCCCAGCGGCACACTAATTTGATTCCACGGTTGTTTTCATCGGGTTCCTCGTCCGCCCAGCTTCGCCCACGCATTGTCTCTTGTCTCTTCATTCAAATTACCCTCCCAGTACCATTCTCGCCGTTCGCCGTGGCGCACGACCCCCGCCAGACTAACCCCCGCTTTCTCCCTTATTGTTGCGGTTTTATTGAATCCGCTTGCATTGTCTCTGCACGACCGAGACGCGTCCTTGTCAAAAGGAAATTGGCGCACAGTTTTACTCCCGCTTCTTGTTTTTTCTTCTTCTCGGATCGAGGAACACAAAATCAAGTTTTATCTCTGGATGCATGAAACACAGCAAACCGTTTTTAAAATCGCTTTGCTGAATTCAAATCTTCATTCACAAAACCCGAGTATTTTCCCTTCAGTAAGGGGCAAATACCCTTCAAAGAAAAATGTACTTTGTGTATATTTCAGAGATTAATTAGTACTGTTTTACATTTTTTTTTGCCCAGAATTCTAAAGTAATAATTGAAGAGTATTTACATTTATAAACAAATAATTTGTAGAGAAATAATCTCCTTTTAAGAATAATCAAACAGGGGTGGAGAAGAAAATGGTCGTGAGGCGCGCGAATTTCGGGGAACGACCATTAATTATTCGAAATTAAATATCTTTCGCGAGCTTTAATTAAAATGTTTACAACGCACCCAACCATTTCTCCGCCACTATCACGAGCCGACGATATTTTATTATGCGAATTTATTAAACGGCTCGATTCATTTATCAATTTTACATTCATTGATCCTTCCCCCATTCATCAAAAGCCTTTTATAACCTTTAATATATTTCATAAAAAAATATATATATCTTCTCTAAAAAAAAGTGATGTAACAAAATGTGTAACGAAATCCCTTAAAATTCCTAGAAACCTCGTGAAATTCCTCTCTATGAAAAATACCTCGAAAATCTCGCGTATATTATATTTTTCAAATCTGATTGGCTTTTGAATAACTTGAGGTTGTAAGAAGTAAAACAAAATAATCGTGCGTGTTGGTTTACTGATATATTTAAAAAGATGTGAATAATGTATGAGAATAATTGCTCACAATTATTAATTCCGAAATCGGGTAATGTAATTTAGCATGAATTGATATTCGGGTAATTAAAATTCCACCCTTTGCTCGGGCTTGGAAGGTCGACTCGCGAGCAAACGATTCTTGTTTGTTTTGCAAACAAAGGGGGTTTCGTAAAGGCGAGGACAGGGGTAGTGAGAAACCAGGCCAGAATTATTACATCTTTTGTTCGAAGACTCAAACCGCCCCATTTGTGGAATTGAGGATCGCGATTCAACCACGATTGCGACCACTGAATACGCCAGGGTCGCTAAGCCTTTTGTAAGTTTTAACTTATTTCCGTCATGTAATCTAGTTCAATTTTTATTAAACTTCTCTAATGAGTCTCGAAAATGTAAAATACCCAAATTTTCATTATTCCTAAAATTCAAATTTTTTACAAATAACTCTATGTAAATTTCATTAATAAAAATTCGGAATTTTGATGTTTCAGTAAAATAATGTGCCATCCTTAAATCGTGAAAATCAATTTTGGATGTAATTAATCATTCTTAGACAATATTTTGCGCTAATTAGAAATTCCATTAATTACAAGATCATGAAATTTATCTCAAGTTATGTTAAATATTGAATAGTTGAGCTTACATTTTCATGTGAAAAGAGAACTTCATAAGTTCTCTCCTTTTGAAGGTACATCCAAGAATTTCAACTTTCTTTTTCGCTTAGTAATATGCCTCGATAGGTATTTCTTAATTATGAAGAAATACCTTCTTAGCTACACTGGTTTCAACTTTCGTTAATTACTTGTTACAAAAGATAGTCGTTCAAAAATTATTAATTATAAGTTATAAATACAAGTTTACCGTTTAATTAATGAAATATTAATAAATAGCATCTTAAAATTCGTTTTTGATGAATATTCTTCAATTTACCTTTTCATCACTCTTTAAGGAAGCGGTTGATTTTCTTGCTTTAGTCGTTAACGAGTGCTAAAGATAAATTTGCGAAAGAGTTTAAGCCGTGGTCGTTCCTCTCAGAATGAACTGGAAAGTGTCCCTTAATGAAAGGGTTGGAAAGCATTACCGCATCGAGTATAAGGGCGAAGTCGAGAGCAGGAAATGAGGCAAGGAAAAAGGTAAAGTAGAGAAAGAAAAGAAAACAACGTCGAAGAAACATTCGAGAAACTCTTCTCGCAGGCTTCCCACTTCTGTAATATAATATCGCAACGTTTTAATAAACTGAGTTAGGTAATCAAGACGGACGTTAAAAAGCTTTGTTGTTTTAACGGCCGTTTTACGCGCGCTTAAATCACACTTCGCCAACCCCTGGCCCTGTGGATTTAAAGGAAAGAGAAAAAAAGTATAGCCTCATGATAGAAAAGGAGAAGACGAGAAAAAAATGAAAAAAATGTGAGAGATGGCAGGTAGGGGACGATACAACGGTGGAATATAGAAATATTTTCATAAGAGTTATGGAAATGAAAAAAATGTGAAAACTTTCGTCCGGAGAGCCCCCCCCCCTCTCTCTCTCTCTTTCTCTCACACACAAATTCTTTCTCTCTCTTTGTCCTTCTCTTTTTCTCTCTCTCGCTTGCATGTCGTCCCTTTTTCCCGTCCCATTCTTCCCGAATTTCATGCCTTTTTATTCGACGAGTGCAGGGGACAAGCATCAGCCGGCCAGATATTATTTCAGTTAGCACATATTTCCGTAAATGAATTTCGTGAAAACAATTTTTACTCTTTTAATTAATCGTTGTTTTCCACGACTGTTGACACTCTACAGTGCACGCTTCCGCATCATGCTCTGATTTGGCCCTGTCAAGCATGCTGTCATAACGAATTTATTTTTAATATTTCGGGAATATGAAGTTTCGGGAATTATTTTTTCGGTATTTTTTCACATTCGGAATTTTGGTTTTTCGGCTAAAAGATGTGTCATTTTAAAATCACTTTTTCTGATTAGAGGAGCAAAATCAGCAAAATATAAATTGGGGAAAAATCCAAAATAATTACTATATACAGAGTTTTTTCTACTTCTTTATATTAGCCTTGATTATTTTCGATTTTTTGTTAACTCAAATGGTTCATGCTAAAAAATAGAGCTGAAAATAAAAAGAGTATAATAAATAGACAATTTTCCCTTGGGATTTGAGTTCATTGATCTTTAGGAAGCAAAATAACGAGGTTGGCGATGAACTGGTGACAAATGGTGAGCGTTCGATGCAAATTGGCAATTTTTCCTCGAGCGTCTCGTGATAATCATTGGCAATTAGAGCGCAGCCCACGGATAAATGTTATTTATGACTGCGTTTAGCGTCGGCACACCTAAACGCGAAGGTGTACAAACCCACTAACTTTCAACTTTTTAATTGCATGAAAATTGCCACCACTTTTGGATAAATTGTTCGACTTTCTGAGTATTAAGAATAGAGAGCTGGAAAAGGAGGTTAAAAAAATGGTTTGGAATAGTTGGAAAAGGCGGTTGTATAGGGGGTTGAAAAATACAGTTGAAAATAGAGGGTAGGAACTCCTTAAATTTTTCAGTTATTTAAATATTGAAAACCCTGTAGTTTTGAGGAAGATTGTTATAGAGGAAGGGAGAGAACTTTGCAATTTTCCCGGCATTGTTATAAATTCGCAATGTTCAGTCAAATTTCGAGTCAATTCGTGCGAGTTGAGATTGCCCCTTTCTCGATTTGCTTTTTGCAGTAGATGCTGGATGGCTGGTGGGCATTCACACCCCGCTAGAGTTGGATTTTGCTCTCTTGAATACACAATGCGATTTATTCGAAACGCGCCATATAAAACACAAAGGACCGCGTATGATTGGTAAATTATTGAGGTTCCGAGAATTCGTCGGCCAATCACGTACTGCCTTTAAATATTTCAGAGCAAGCACCAAAGATGCTCGGGCTAAAAGAACTATAACTTCTTTAAAAAAAATGAATAAATAGAGACTTCCCAATATTCTCTTATTTTCGTCCCTCAATCACTCATCTTTCACCACAAAAAGACGTGAGATTGTTTTTTTTTGTTCGGGAATTTGTTTATTAATAATGTTAGTAATAATGTATAGAGGTAGTGATTATTCTGTGGAGTAACATCAAAATAATAAGTTTTATTTCGAATAGAATTTATATAATAAAATTACAATACGAAACAGATTTATATTTTTTGCTTGAAGATAGACCTTTTTATTTTGA
>CAJFCP010000077.1:1874688-1895898 GCA_904066005.1 Synergus itoensis
CGGCCCTGATCGAGAATAATTTCCAATTATTTTTGAGTATATGTGTATATGTGTATAAAATTTTCTCGCTTGAAGAGAGACGTCCCTGAGCCGCACGCGCGTGCCATTTGATTACGAAGTCAGCAGTAAATCCCCAGCAGTAATTCCTCCTCTGGCAATTGTAGATAAAACTTGAATAAGTCATAGACTTAATTTAACCCGTGCTTCGGACCGAGGGCCGACCGATGTTGGAACCTTCCACTGAGATTTCTTAATTACAAACCGTTCCTGGGCATATAAGAGGCGTAGAAGGGAAATCGTCGTCAAGGGCGTAGGTACGCCTTTACCCTTCCGAGATTTACGCATTCTTATACAACCAAACATCCCCTTTGCGGGTCATGATAAAGCATTTCTTCCCGCATTCTTTGTCATTTTTATCGCAATTATTTACGAGTTAATTACTCTCAGAACTGCAACTCTACCTTTTTCTTTATCATGAGTAATTAAACTTTCTGAAATAAATGTGTTAATTCATTTTAGCTTTGTTAATTATATTTCCATCCAGACTTAGTTCAATTAAAAGGCAGATTCTAAAAATCGATTTAATTAAGTCGTTATACATACATGAAAAGAGCAGTGCGATGAATTAATTGGTAGAAGAAAAAAAAAAAAGAAAAAAAAAAGAAAAAAATAAAGAAAAAAATAAAGAAAAAATTAAAGAAAAAATGAAGAAAAAAACGTCATAATAATTGAAAGAGGCATTGTTAAATTTTCGGTCTCGATTACATCTGACAATGGAAAAAGGCGAGTCTCGTGCTTGGAATCCTTAGTTTCCCTTATCCCACCCCCATCGGTTCCCACCCTCGTTAGCACGAAGGACGACGATCCTCCAGTTAATCTAACAGCTCTGGTTCTGCTTCTGTATACGTATAACGACGCTGCCTCTTCGGGGATAACGACGTCTTGCCTAATTCTCTTCATCTACCTCCATCCCCAAGACACGGGGGTGCTAATTTTTGCGCGGAAGAAAAGCCTCGCGGAGGAACCACACCTGCCCGTTCTCAGCCACAGGAGATCAACGGACAAATGACACGCGATTCCCATTCCCCTCTGTTTCTCTTCTGCCACCACCCTCCCACCCACAATCCACCATCTCTCACCATCACACCAGTAAAATCCCCATTTACCTCCAGTTACAAACTACCTTCCGCGATTAATGTCTTACTCGTGCTCCTATGAGCGCGAATTTCCCGAAAAGAACTAAACGATTTTCCCCTTTTCGTTTATTTCTCTCGCTTGGGATCGTTATTTAGGGCGAATTAGGTTCATCTGGGGCTAACTACAAATCTAGAAGATATATTTTTTGATTATTTTTTCTCCCTCGATGAAAAATTGCATAATAAGTTTCTGAGATATTCAGAAAAAATTTTCTAGGGGATGATTATGTAACTTTTCACTTCACTTCAATTTTTATCACCTATTCCTCACCTATTTTTATTTTGAAATATTTACCTATTCACCTTTTTTAATGACAATAGGTGGTAAAATTTGGTTGAACCGTATTATTTGCCATTATGGAAAATGGAATGGTTGTGAAAGGGAGTTGGAAGTGGGGGTTGAAAAAGAAGAATGCAAAAGGGGGTTAGAAAAGAAGATTGGAAAAGAGAATGGGTAAACGAGGTTGAAAAAGGGGGTAGAAAACAGTGGGCTGGAAGAAGGGTTGAGAATAGGGGTTTGGCAAAAGAGATTGAAAAAGCAATTAGGAAAAGGAGGTGGAAAAAGTGGTATGAAAAAAGTGGTCGGAAATATTTGTTACATATTAATTCCTCGGATAAGAAATACATTTGCGGTGAATGCTTGACATGATATGATGTATGGGACTTGGTTTACGAGCTTACATATGGCAGAGGAAGAAAGGCGCTATACGCTCGACTAATAATCGTTATAAAAGTGAGGCGTACATAGGGACATGAGTCATGAGTTGTTTCGCAACTAAACTCATAATCTCTCGTAGCTTGCAAGCTGAGCTTTCCCATGCGAGTTTCTCCGTCTGTATTATATCTACAGGGTGGTGCCTCACGTGAAATTCAACCATGCAATGCATCTATAATAATATGCTCGTTAAGGAACAATGTGCGAGTTCCCATGTATTTCTGTTTTATCACTATACGTGTAACCATATATATTTAATAACCAAGTGCAATGCGAATTTTCGTTACTACGTTTCAATATTTCATACAATTTTCTGCTGGACAATAGTTGGGTTTTCGGTAAATAACAAAGCTTAATAAACATAATAAAGCAACAATGTAATCAATATTTAGGTCGTTAATTTTCAACAAATGAGTTTATTATACCAAAGTCTACATTGAAATGTGAATTAGGGTGGTTTAATTTATAACGTACTAAATTTAAATGATTACAAAAATCTACTTGCTTGATGAAATAAATATTTGGAACAGATATATTATCCAGGGCTTAATTATTTAGTAGATTATCTGGTAAATTTTGATATATCTCATAATCGTTAGAAATCCTTATATAGACGACTGTAATACCTTATACACGACGCCAAACCTGTACACATTGATCCTCTTAAATTCCGATGTAGCGCCGTACTGGCATTAGCATATTATCTCACCCCGCCGCCACCGCCCTCTTTACTCACCCTTTGCCCCCACCCCCCGATTCGCAGAGGACTTTGCAGACACTTGAGAGTTTGTTTTAAAACTCAGATAATCGTTTCGAAGTTCCCATCCCTTCCTCTCCTAACTCTCTCACGCTCTTTCGACTTCAACCCCCAAGTCTCAGGGGTACAATCAGACCAAAATAAAAAGTAATTGCCATTTTTTTTTACACTGTTTAGTCATTTCGGAATTTCCCTCCTGATCAGTTTTATTACATCTTTCCAACTGTTTTTCTTATTCTACTTTCCTGTGCTTTTTCACAATAACAAGTTCAAAATTAATTAAGTACGAGAAGAGCTAATCTAGAATATGTATTCTGAATACTGTTTTCCATTTTTTAAATATTTCAGTGCAAATAAATAAGAAATAAGACTATTATTGACTCTTTTTAAAAACTCTTTAGTCTGACCAAATCTGGGTGTAACTACTCAATCTGGTAGAGATTCTAAAGCTAAATTTTTTTCTCAACAATTATTGCAGTTCTAAATAGAAACATTGAATTATACAAAAGTCTTAAAATATGCGTGCTCCTAAAAAAAGAAAACCTCCTGAAATGGAAATGTTTTCAATGCAACAAAGTCTGTATTTTATGAAGGGTGATGACTAGTCAATTGTTGGTGATCGTTGTTGGGTATACTTGGGTAATTCCTAACAAGTGAGGGTATTATTCACAGTAAAAGGTCGGCCCGCGAATTTTCGCTTTCCCCTACATATATAGATATACAGAGAGAGGGAATAAGATTAAGACAGCTGTCTGGTTCCCAGGCAATCAAAAAAACTACCCCGACTCTTGCGCGCCCTTTCTCTTCTCTTCGGCTTAGGAGTAGGTATGCCTCGATAGAACCGACTGGGGCAATCTGCCTCTTCGTGGTTTTTAAGAACCTTAACGCCTCTTCTTGATTCTGCACTCCAGATAGTGCTACCGGCACTTTGCATTTCGTTACGACTCCTAATTCCAAGTTTGATTCGAATTTGAGAGGGTTGACTCTCTGCCTTCACTGTTAGAAATGATAGCTTTTTTACTCATCTTTTACTCATTTTAAACTCATCTTTTCATGATGCTAATATTAAGAGAACCTTAAAATTACTTTTCTTTATTAAAAAAAAAATCGAACTGAATCTTAAGGCATTCATGTTAAAACGAGATGTCAAGAGGGATCCATCAAGCTTAGGGTAATAGATGCTTTGACGACATTAGCATGCCATCACGATTATTGGTATTACCACAAGCGCACCCGTTATTTTACACGCCGTTATACACGAGTCATTTATAACCCGTAAAAACCCCATAGAAATCGATCGCTCACGAATAGAAGCTCGAGAGCAGGCTGTCAATTTTCCAGAAGCAAGTATCTACTTCTCAGCTCCGTTTTTCGCAAATTCGAGCAAATAAGATAGTCTGTACACTAGAAAATATAATATAAATATAAATAAATAAGAATCGCAGGCTACTTATGTAAATAAAATTCCCTTAAGCAAATTCCTTTACGGTATGATGAATTCTCGCTGAACTATTCGGGATGGAAGTTAGTTCGAAATTCTGAAACGTGTGCCTAGTTTGCTCGCGGCTCCGTCACGTATTCTACTCGTTAATGCAACCGATATTAATTAAACTAAGATACACAAGGCGAGTCACCCCTTATGTGGCGCTGGAATAGAGTCGCGAGGGTTATCAACCCCAGAATTACACGCAGTTTGCTGGCGGGTTGAAGGGCAAGGAAAAGGACATTTGCATATTATAAGTAGTACACGTTACCGAGTCCGATATCATCGGGTTCAGACCTCGTTATTCTATGCATGCGTACGATTTGAGCGTGCAGAACTTAACCCTTTCTTGCCCCTCCCCTTTCCACCTTTCTCCCCCGCACTATTTTCTAATGCGCCAAACGAAGGATCCGCGAAAGCAGTTTCCAGTGATGAAACATGCGGTTGCACCTCTCCGCATAACTTTCTTAATTAAGATCGCTACCTGCTTGCTATGGTTCAATTTGGGGTAAACATTTTACCCCCATGTTCCTTTTCAGTCGAATATGTTGCTTCGGTCTTTGGAGTTCCTTTAATTAATTTCTAGTCGCCTTATTCTTATGGGAATTTTTAACGATTTCAGATTATTTATAGTTTCTGATGAAGTGTGACCTATGTGTCCTGGTGCAGTCAATATTTTGCTAAGAAAATCGTAGTACGTGATGTCTAGCTACTAGACGATGATGCAAAGATCTTGGCAAGACGAGACCCGGATTAGGTAGATCCGTTCCGAGCTAGGTTGGACAGACAAGGTCCTTCCATGTGAATGAAGCTTAAGCACATTGTTCCGATATGCTGATGTTGCCTTAGGATAATCAAGGGCTTAATCCTAGAAAGATTAGCGATTCAGAGTTTATTAATTAGCCTCCTTGCATTATCTTCTTTCGACATTAGGTTGACTATCTCACATTTCTGGTACACACAAAGCGGATTTGTTACATTTTTAGGACAATTTAGATTGGGTTTAGTCAGACACATTCGAATGTTCAATATTAAGTATTAATTACAGCCATATTTATCCAGACACGACTGATATTTAATTTAAAGTAGTTGCAGCTGGTTCTAGTCAGACATAAACAAATATTTAACGTCAATTTTTCACAGTTGGTTTTACCCAGACATGTCTGAATATTAAATCTTAAGTAGTTACACTATAGCCCTAGCCTGACACGCCAAAATATTTAATTTTAAGTAGTGATAGTTGATTTTAGTCAGACATATAAAATAATTAAACAAAAGCTTTGAAATTTATCAGCTATAATGGACATACTGCAAAGCACTATAAAATCCTTACGAAAAATGTTTTTGTCAATGTCTTTGACTGAAATTTCTTTCGTTAATTAATCGTTTTCTTAAAGTCTACAATGACCAGGAAAGTTGCATTTATTCGCACCTTGTAGACCTTTGCGTCACTCATCAAGGAGCTGTGGATCGTTAAGGCATGCGACGGGGCTTGCTTAGTGGGCGAGCTTAATTAATAAGGACACGCGATATCCTACTCGTAAGACGATGGCAGCGCAGTAAAGCATAGCTGAAGCCTCGAGGGACTCCTTTGTTGTCGAGAGGGTCAGGACTGCCACTTTAACCCACCTTAAGGGGTTAGATCGTCAGGAGTCCTCGCCTTAGAGTTCCAAACATTCTCTCAAGGAAAACTGATCAAGTCCCTAAATGCGAGGAATGCCGTAAATCGAAATTCATTAAGCTCTCCTCAATCTCTTTCAACTTCCTTCGAACGCAAATTTATTCCAAATCAATTAAAGGCTTAGTTCATATGTTTAGTTTATAGGTTTAGTTTTTGTTTGGTAAAGCCTTTGGAATATATTTAGTTTACTAAAAGAAAAATCACTTACCGGTGCAGCTAGGTGAGTTACTCTAGTCTTCATATGAGCCAAAGTAGCATTTGCTGGTGGATGAAGGGCCATATTCGCGAAGACGAGCCTTTCTTCGTAGTCGTATTCACAAAGAATTTTATTTTCACAAAGGTAGAACCTGTCGCCGACGCAAAATCTGAAAAAGAAATTCAAACAATTAACTATCATAAATTTGGGGAAGTCTACTCTTTCTCAAAAATATTTTTCAACGGAGATTCGAGTTTTTAGGAATGGCGCCAGGTTGGAGAGATTCTGACAGCAACGTAGGCGGGATACTAAAGCGTGCTAATTCTCTTTAAGACCGCTTTCCGTTCTGCTCCGCCGAGGAAATTGCCGAGAAAATAAAAACAAGGAGCGAAACCACCCTTCTTCCTGCCACTGGCAATCTTCAAGGTCTTTTAAATGCAAAGTTCCAGTCGATTTGAAGAAAGTAACATGTCCGGAGATTTCGACGATAGGTTGTCGGACTAATTTTAAAAACACTCAAATGAAAATTGAACTTTTTAATAGAGACATTTTCCTAAAGACATTTTCAGAGAAATTTTCTTTACAAAAATGTGCTCGAAATAAGTTAGTGAATATGAGATTGCAATATTATTATTATTTACTGAGATATGGAGGAGCGAAAATATTTGAGAGGCAGTAAATCTCCAAGAGTGATCTACTACTCTGATGCAATGATTTTTTTTAGACTCTAATGTCAGAAGCGTTTAGCATTTGTGGTACCACGTTATCACCAAACACGACACGTATCTTTGCTTGAAATCATAACACCATTATACAGAAGCACCCTCCCTCTAATGCTTCTTTTTTATGGCACTCGATTCTATGTCCTGAATCGATTTTAGTTCACATCGTGGTACTTATCGTAGCCCGTTACGAGGGAGCATTGCTTTTTATGGCGCTGATGCTCGATGTTCTGATCTCTCGAAAAGGCGACATTTTTTAATCTAAAAAGAAAGAAACTACACTAGGACATGAGGACGAATTATGACTCAATGGAAATTAGGTTCCCAGCACTAAAGTTTGCATTCGCTAAAAACATTCGGTGTAAAAAATGTATACGTTTACATGCTAATCAAACACCGAGGATATCTTATTTTTCATAATTGCATAATGTCCATAATGAAATTCCGAATGTCCATTTTATTATTTTAATATCCAGTTACACTTTAGGGGAAAGAATCCAATATTTGGGAATAATTTAGCCAGCAGGATATGCTTTCAAGAGCACGGTGGTGTGGACGTGCTCGGATTACAGTATTAGAGAAATAAGGATGCTGCAGGGTTATACTGTTATACCAACTGTCGCTTCGAGTTGAGCCCCGCGAGCCTTTAAAATCTAACATTTCACATTTTGCTTTTATTGCCGGTTTAAAAGACGATTTTTTCTGGATTTTGAGAATCTGCAAAAAAAATACCACCTTATGGAGAATAACAAGAAAGAGCAGTATAAAAAAGATCAATAGGGTAAAGAAAGGAGTACGTATATCTGTATACATTATTATATTTCACCACCGGCACAAAAGCCACGAGAATCATTTCGTCAGGCTTTAAACGACATTAACCACATTGAAATTCGAGTCAGGTGTGAAAGACATCAGTCTCAAGATTTTAAAGCAGTGTGTCCGAGCAATTTATTTCCTGAATGAGTTTTTAAAAAGGTAAAGAATAAGTGGGACAAAAATATTCGACGATTTTTGGTTCTATTATCAAAATTATTAGAATCGACACTGTTCTAAATTGAAAGAATTCAAGCACTTGAATGTCGTTAAAACAAAATTCGAGCAAATGAAAACATCTCTTCGAAAATAGAAGCACCAGATTATTATAAATAATATTGATAATATGTATTTTTATTTTAGAGAATAGTTATTTTTAAACTTTAAAATGAAAAAAACCAATAGGATTCAAGAAAAAATGGATACTGAGAATGTAAAATGTATTTCTCTGCATTGAGGACGGAAGCGGAAAAAATTGCGAGAGTAAATATACGAATACGCGCATCGCACTGTAACTTGGTGGCGAATAATAAAAGTATTCAGCGGTGGTAAGCAGATACCCGCGGCCATTGCGTATTCAGCGGACGCTGTGTCCCGTGGTGGAATCCTGTTTAGGTTTATGTCGGGATTTCTGTCGAGTGGTTTATTCCGGCGCTTATGCAAATGCAGACGTGATTTTTTCAGCACCTCCGCACCTGCGCGGTATACTAAACATTTACGGCGTTTGAAACGAGCGGCCCGCTATATCGCTGCATCATGAAATTCGAATGGATCGCTGCGTCAGACGTTTTCTCAACTATAGATCCGTGAAAGAAAGAAAGAAAAAGTAAGAACGATCTTATTTTTAAATTTCTTCAATTTCCGTAACAACTGCAGGAACGAAAAACGTCAAACCTCCCTTTTATAGTTCAAAAATGGGAAAAATTTCTTATTCGTTGAAAATTGAAATACTTCAAGGTTAAAAAGATACCTGCCTATGAAAATCCTTTTTTTTTTTGTTAAAATAGTGCTTTTAATTTTTTTCATAAAATATTGTGTAGTTTTTATTATAGTATAATCAACAGTAGTAAAGATACATGTTTAGTCAGACAACTCTATGTGTCTTACCTCCTCAGAAGGGAGGAGGTAATATATATAGAGTTATAAAGTGGAGGAAAGAAGTGAGGAGGTGTTGTGAAGTGTGGACCAGTAGTATAAAGCACTGTATAGTAAGCCAAATGCGAGGAAGTGGTAGAAACCAATGTTTAGTCAGCCCGTGACTGTAAAAATAAAGGAAGGGAAGTGATTGGGCCAGTAATAAAAATCAATGCACAGTCAGTCACTGGAAATAAAAAGTAGTAAAAGTACACGTTAAGTCAGCCAATGGCTGTAAAATAAGTGAGGGAAATATAGGGATGCTAAAGTATTAAAGGTTCATGTTTACTTAGCCAAAGAGGGTAAAAGGAAGAGAGAGGGGTTAATATAGGGTTATAAAATGAAGGAAAGAGCTAAGGTGTTATGAGGGGGGTTAGTAGTACAAATCACTGTACAGTCATCCGAGTGGGAGGAAGTAGTATAAGTCAATGTTTAGTCAGCCCGGAATGGTAAAATGAATCAAGGTCAAATTATGGGGTGATATGAGGGGTCAGTAGTACATGTCAATTCATGGTCAGCCATGGTGGATAAAGTAGTAAAAATCTATGTTTTGTCAGTCAAAAACTTGAAAAAACGCAGGTTAGCAAATATTTAATCTAGGGTGCATATTGTTTCGCCTGCGAGGAAGGAAGTTCCAGAAATTTGAGATTCTCCCTGACAAACAGGAGAAACCCCAAACGGCAACACTTTGGATTGTTACAAGGAACGGCTGGTTGCTCGAATAAACTTCGGCTCGATCAGACATTCGCGAAGGAGGAAGCTAGGATGAGAGTCTCAGCTTCTCTTAAGGATACCGACGTAGTTGGTTGCGCTCCTACTCAATTTGCATCAAACCTTAGAGACAACCGGGCTACCCCTTGCCCCGTTCGCCCCCTACATCAGAGTCTAACGCGTTTAGCAGAGACTCGAACCCCTAATCAGATCTTCCGCTAGCAAGGTAGCAGAGAGGTTGGGGCTCAGCTAGGTCTAAGGTGCTGTTAAGTGTGAAGTTAATGGAGTCAAGACGTCGGCCTCTTCTGCTCAGAATAGACGGCGAACACCTTTTTCATCATTGATGTGTTTCTCGAAGCCAGATATTTCAAGCTGAATTTGTAAACACTCATCGAGGGTAATGGAAGAGTCTGGGAAAGCTACTCGATTTTATCTTCGCTGCAATAAATCTTATATTGATTAGATTGCAATGTCTTCCATTTTGTAATAGTATCCAGATGCTTCAAATCCTCGATGTTTCTTATCTCTCTAAAGTGAATTATGTAATATTTATGAATGAATTGTACTTCTCCTGAAGTATAGATAAACTTTGGAAACTTCTCTTGTGAAGGGCAGATCGGCATGGCGCAGTTTGGGAGCGTTGTTTCGATAATGGCTGGTTACCTCGCATTCTGTCGTTAATTACTTCAGACAGTCAGGGTATCAGGCATTCTCGGCGTGCTAATTCGATCAAGAGTGAACTCGCTCGCTTGAAGGAGAGATGGAGATGACTCGAAATACGCTGCCTACCTTCGCTTTCAGGGACAGATTTACCCACCAGACGGTTGACATCCCTATCTAAATGTCACGTCAGAGAGCACGGCCAAATGCTATTTGACACGATATTGTACCACTCAGGATCCTATCTATAATTGCTATAATTTCGGAGAATATTGTTTTAAACATTTTCCTTTCTCTTCTCGTTGTGTATTTCTTTACATATAAATGCCAATGCTATCGAGCGTCAGCAATGCGAACAAACAAGCGATGCTTGATCATCTCTTGGTAATAGAGGGTCTTCCAGAAAATTTATTGGCAATCGCCGAATCATCAGAACCCCGATTGTTTTTCTTCTGCATCGAAGGATTCATCCCGTTAGGAGACAAAAGCTTGGAAATAAGAAAGAATCAGCAGGGAAGCGTAAGATGGAAAAAGAAGTGGGGTTTAGGTTAAGGGACAAGAAGAAGGGGGTTAATCTTTGAGTGCGAGTGTACGAAGAGATCGCCATATTTCTCAATAAACGATAAATCAGAGAAGACGCCGTTGGCCTCGTAAGGTATAAGGCTTCCTCTTATGGATCTCTCCTTTTGCTTGAGTCTCCGAGCCCCATTAATCTATGGTTATCTACGGCGTGCGCCGGATAAGTGTGTTGGAATGAGCCATTTCACCCTTGGGACTTCGAATCTACCCTTCGCGACTCGATGGTGAAGGGCATCGAGAAGAGACTAGCCCTTGGGCATCGTAAGACCCTCTTGATGAGCTGTGCAAAACTCGAAAACGACTCGACGGCCATCCTTAACGAGCTCGTCACGGCAAAAACGAATACGAGACCTCGATCTTTCATCGAACCTTTTCTTTCAACGATTTCTACTTTTTATCGGCTGACGCCCTTCACTTTAACGTCTGAACTTCCGCAGGAAGTGTCAAACTCGATAAAACATTTACAAGAGTCCAGCTATTGAAAAAAATATGTTCCGAGACAAGGACAATCAGGCGAGGGTTTTATATCAATTTTAGTGATCTGAAAAATTAATTAGGCAACCTAAGTTACCACAGAACTTGACAATACATATTGAATTTATTCTAGACTTGAGTTATCATAATGTAAACTTGGGTTTTTCAAACTTATAAATTATCTCAAGCTTAGCAAGATCGAATATTTAGACTTCGAAATTGAAGAGAAGTCAATCTGAAGAAGTGGCAATGATTCCAAATGTAGTTTTAGGTCGAGGAAAGCGATCTGCTGTGATTCGTGATGAGTCTATCGTTTGGATGAAACGCCAATTTCTGTGGACGAGCACCCGCCGGGCGTTTCTGGCAATCGCGTTGCCACCGCGAAATCCTCCGACTCCTGAGAACTTCGATATAAGTGTCTGCTCCGAGCGACCCTGGATTTATTACCCTCTCGTTTTAGCCCCAATGTGTCTCACTCTCTCATTGTTCTCCCTCCCCTTCGAGAAAATTCGACTTCAATTTTATTGACGGAAAAAATCTTTTATACGATTGCCTTTCATCTTCGACTCGCTTTTTGATTCTCCCCACCCTCGATTTTACCCTCTTCTGGTTTCATTATTACACCCTTCTTAAGGAATTCGAAGCTTAACTCGGAAATATTGCATTTTCATCCAGGCTCGTTCAACCCTTTTATAGGCTAATGCGATATTGCGATATACCACAGATTCCTTCCCTTGAGAAGATCTTCATTTTGCTGGTAATCTAGGTCATTAATATAGCTTATCAATGCGCGAGGTGTTACAATAGCAAACTCTAGAAAATTAATAGAGGGGGTGAATATCAGGCTTTTCTTTTTTTAAATAAAATTCTCGCAAGTTATAAATTTTTTGTTTCATTACGAGAAATAAAGCTTAAGTTAAAGAATAATTATTATAACTTTAAATCCCAAACGTAAACTGTAAAATGTGAAATATGAAATTTTACACAATCGACTCCCAGAATTCGAAATCTTAATCAGTGAATAGTCCCCTAAGGATTGTGAGCCTGCCGTAGAACCGAAAGCAGTTTTGGGAAACACGCATAATTCAAAGTTGCAGGGGCCGCAGTCTAATTACCGAATCTTGTTGGGAGTTAGGTGGAAGCCAACCTGTGAAAACTTGGACCTTGTTCTTAAGCAAGAGTTTCCAAGGAAGGCCGCATTATCACGCGTGGAGTATCCCGTGGGTGGCTTTCTGGAATCGGACTTTAACGAAAATTTAAAGGACTCCTCCGTCCTCCTTAGCATTCTCTTCCTTATCATTATCTGCCTTGCAGTCCACGACCGCTATATCTCCTCTCGAGCAGCTTTTGGCTCCACTTCCGTGCTTGTCTCCTCGGACCGGACGCACTTGATAACTGAATATTCTGAGTATCCAGAAGATATCCCCCTCTATCCGGATTTGGACGACCTAATCCTTTCCGAGGGTGTTTCTATTATTACCAAAGTCTCACAAACTCGAATACAAGTTTCTGTTATTGTCTTTCTCTCGTGATTCAGTAAACAAAGGAACTGAATTAAATTGTTCATTTTATTCCTAGTAATAAATACAATAATCTTCTGTAGTATCTTATAAATCCTCTAAATCTTATTCTGCTTTATTAGTATATTGACATAGAATGACTATATATAATTTTGAAGCTATTATTCTCATAAAGGGTAAATTGAATTTTGTTGTGTGTGTGGTTCGATAGTTGGCTAATGTTTAACGATCGATGCCCATCGTCCGAGCCTAAGCTGCCACTCTGCATAATCTGGCTTCTAGTTAGGCAGCCATCGAGGAACTGACTAGTAACTATCTATATTGTATATACGTGTTCCCATCGAGTACTTGCAAGTTAGTAGATGCAAAAGGGGCCGAGAGGCTGGGGGATTAAGTATGACTTAGTACTTAAGTTTCCATCATTAGCTTCCTTGCCTGGACCCCCAAGCCCAACTTTCTGCATACAAGCATTAAGATACATAGGTAACAAGTTATCCTTACCGGCGGATATTGTCACGATTTCGTTCTCCAAGTTTCTCGCGTCCTCGATTAGACAAGTCTGCCAAGCGGATTATTGTCCTTCAGGCTTCCTACTAAATCTCAATATTATTGTAATTCGGGCCAACTTAAAGTACTTTACAAGTTTTTGTTATTCTCTAATTTTATTATAAATTAGAGAGGATTGAGAACAGAGTTTTAGAAGGGGCGAAGAGAGCCACGCTTGTCACCCTTTCATGACATTTCACTATAAACTTAAAGCCCCGAAGCCAATTTAATATATCGTACCCCAAATATGCCGTGGCAACCCACTCTTTATTAAAGGGTTATGGTTCCACAATCCGGAACTAAGACCACTATTAAAGGATTTTATCCTTTCAATACTATTTAAATTGTCAATTTATTTTAATTGAGAGAGTTCCTGTTTCGAACTCAGGTTAAGTAGATTTTTTTCAATATTGTTTTTGATTTATTTGAGCGAAATTCAATACAATAACTTTAACCATTCATATATATTTTGATTTAATTGTTGTTGCAGTGGATCGTTTAAATAAAAAGTCCTGTTGCGAAAAGCGGGAAGCAAATTTTATTTTACTCTAAAAAGAGCAATAAAGGCATCAATTTCGGACGAAAGAGCATCCTAGGGTCAAGTGAAGGGAAAGAAAGCAAAGAAAGAAACGAATTGTCCGTGTTCGTATTCAGGAAACTTAATAACCCGCGTCAGGAAGTGCCTTTCGTTGCGGAATGCATGGCAACGTCGAGGGGTTTGTAGGATGGAAACTGAGTTGCTGTCGTATACGAACACCGTGGATTCTATTCTAGCTATAGTCGTCATTATAACAACTATGAATACAGGAAGCACCAAAGTGACGTCAGACGTGACAAGAGATATTATATCTAACCGCCTGCTTCGGCTAGACGAGAAACCGACTGTCTGCCACAGATATTATGTAACTCAGACGCCAATGTGTCACGGAGATCTCAAATTGCGAGAAGTCGCCACGATACTCACTGCCTCGAACAGATTTACACATTATTTCCACTATTGCATTCTATGACTTGAATCTATGAATCGAATTTTTTTCATTTTTAAAAAATAGGGACGTTAACATTTTATTCGGAAGTAGATTTCGGCAAATTACAATAGCATAAAAAAGAAAAGAATTCACAATTTGGATAGAGTAATTGTTATATAAAGAGATCGATATCAGTACAATATGGAGGAGAGAATATTTTCTATCAGAATCTGTAATCTAGATAACAAAGCCATAAATTGTGGCTTTAAAAATAAATCGCCTAGCCTGCCTAATATCCCAATTCCGTATCGATCGACGGCAGATGCATTTCTGATTCGCTCAGCCTCTTCTTAGAATTCGTGAGTAATGCGTTCAGGTTATCTTTTTCACCTCGAACCTCATAACTCGAGAAAATCCTCTCCTGTCTGGTTTTCAGCGATCCTAACGAACTAAAGAACAACTTAACTTGCATGTTCACTCACCCTTGGTCCTCTTTTTCCTCTTTTCCCTCTCCTCAGCTCGAAGGGTTTGGCCTTATCGCTGGAAAGTTAAGTGGAAGAAAATGCGGCTGCTAAGAATGGTAGAGTGCCAGGAAAAGTTGAAATTGATGCACTGGATGGCCTGGGCTTCTCAAGTTAAACCCCCTCCTTTATTTTTGAACTCATCCCCTTATCAAATTGTCTTTCTTTTCTCTCTTGGGTGAAGTCGTGTATTATCGACACGAATACTATATCGATTGGAACGTGTACTCACGTACGTGGCTAACTTTCCAAGTCGATTTATGAAAGAAAGATGTTGCGAAACTGTATACTTCTTTCTTTCATACACTCTCGTCCTTCGTGCTTTCACGCTGAATGTCGTCGAACCTGCTCTTTATTTAGATCATGCTTCCAGTCGTTATTTATCGATATCACGAGCAGTTGAGCTTCTCAACTTCGCAAGTTTCTTAATATTTTAGCACCCTGCAGAAAATTGTTGGGGAGGTTCAGTTGCTTTGAAGAAGGTCGTTTCTGGTGAGTCGATTCTCATAATTCATGCAATTTCGTAAGAAACTAGGAATTTTTGGGAATTTCAAGAATTTTTATACTATAATGAAAGAATGACTGTCGATGAAGAATGGTTTTTATTAATTTTTGAATATAATCGAGTAGTTTTTCACTCGATTACAAGCGTCGTCGAACGTGACAGAGCACGGAGTTGCATGATTATAAATCGTGCCAGTTAGAGGCGAGCGTAGCCGATAAATTGGGATTTTATTATCGCTAATAACCATCCGAAATTATTATTGCACGATATTTACACCGGGGCTAACCGACCCCTGCCTATCCATACTCGATTGTGTTACGAGCTCTCGCCCATTATTTACCCGTGTATAACCCATACGTTCATCCCCATTCGATCCGCCGCGTTGGTTTTCGTTCGTTCGAGCATACGATTGTTTATTGGCAAAAATTAACGCCCAATTTGTATAGTCATTGTCAAAGGTTATTATTATTTTATCGTGCACCAGCACCGCTTCCAACTCACACTAACTCCTTCATTTATTACTCATCTGCAGTTGTAAATTGAAATATTAATCCCGCCGACGTTTTATATTTCAATTTTAAAACTCTAATTAAATCTGAAATTGTTTCAGATTCAGCTACATTTCATCCATAAAAGATATTATATATATTTGTTGAAGAAGATTTCAATTATATTTAATGGTTTTCTTTTTGTCGAACTATTTTTCATTCTAATTTTAAATTGGATTTGTATGAGTAAACGTACGGGCTATTAAAAATTAGTTGGAAGCTAAAGTTGCGGAATTATAAGGCTTATAGGATGTTGGGGTAAAAGTTAATTTATTCGTGGTTCACCAGTGTCATTTACGATTATGGGAAGGGGTTGGAAATGAGGATGACTATGCGATGATTACAGAGCGGGAACGACGGCGTTCGTCATCGAGTTACGATCCTGCATTGTTAGCATATGCCAAACGCATTGCATCACGTTTCATGGTGACCATAACAGGATTTGCTAACGGCCTTCGATTTTCAAGTCATTCACTGATTAGCAATTCTGGAATGCACATCAAATTCAGTGATTTGTATTTCCTACTATTTCACAATTTCCTTATTCGCGACCGAATCTAGCTAGCCCTATAGCTAAAAAATTCAAAACCTTACGCACAAATTTTAACGATGTCATTTAATAACGTTATTAATTCATTAACGTCTTATTTAATTTTTAAATATATATTTCAAACATATTTATATTATATTTCGATATGATTCTGTCAATCAGCTGCGAAGCAGCTCAGCTAATTTCTCGCTCGCTCGATTAAATTCGCATATTTAATCGAACTTGATGTTTCACTAATTAGCCTGTCGAGCCAATTCCGAGCTGTCGGTTACTTTTGTCGAACTGATTGAGCACATTTTCTCTGATTAGATCATAACAGAAAATTCAGCATAAAAGAGAATTAAATATACTTTCTCTAATGAATGAAGTGTATATATTTCCATCCATCAAATTGTCGATTTATAGGGAAATATGAAAAGTATATATGATAATAAGAATCTGCAGCAAATTATGGAGGACCATCTGCAATGAAGAGAGCTTAAAGTTTCATTTAATCTGCGTGAGGCTTAAGTTAGGTGTAGTCTCGACTAAGAAGTCTAAACCGGAGATTAAGCCATCACTTTGCATGACAGCACTTCAAAAATCCAGGGCTTTATGAGGACGTCGGCTATGAATTAATTCTGACGTTAAGGGCCATTGCTCGTTCGCATGTTACACAACACAAACCCTTCCTTTTCCTTGCTTTTTTGAATACTTTACTAAAATCCGCATTAATTACGGACTGTATAAAATTATATTTCCCTTAATTAATTCTCCATGACTGTGAATTACTATTTGTATCCAGCACACAATCTTTCATTAAAATCGTATAGTGCGGATTAATAATACCACGTGCTCTCAATGATTAATGACACCTATTTATTATATCATAGTCAGAATCAGCGGAAATCAATTTGACTAAACGTGCGTATTTGCAAAACAATTATAACCGAGATCAAACGAAATTTGAGTTCAAAATATTGTTTCAGTATTAAATCCACCGTCCAAAAATATTTTCCAATAGTAAATAAGTAGATATTATCAATTTTATCGAGGGGAGATTTTAAACTTTAATAATAATAAAAAAAATTAATCGTCAAGGAATTTTTAATATAAACGAGGAAATATGATGTCCAGGTTTAATTGTTCAACATTGTAGAATATCAAATTGAAGGCTTTATAATCGTCAATTTTATATTCGAAGCGTTTGCAATTTTGAATTAAACACATTCAACATTTAATAAGTGTAATTTAGTAACAACAATAATAATAATAATAATAATAATAATAATAAGGGACAACAATTTTTGTATATTTTTGTGAAAATGAAATTTCGATAATTATTTATTCTTTCAGTATTATTTCAGTATTTATTTTTTCAGTATTTTTTAACATTCAGAATTTTGGTTCTTCGGCAAGAGGATGTTGTCCGAATAAAGATCTTTTCTTGAATTAATCAAAAGGGAACGCTTTTTTATTCAATTTATGTTTTCTTTAATATATACAGAAATCACAGAGTGGAAGATTAGGGCCTGTGAATGCACAACTTGGTAACTTGGAAACATTTGCGTTGCGCATTATAGTTGCTCGTTTGCCTGACTATGGGTGGTTAGGGGTTGAGGGGTGAGAGGTAATGGGCGGAGGTTGAGCTCATGTTGGCGTGTGTGTATGCATTTACGTGCTACGTTGCCAATGATTTATGTATACCGCTAATTACCAGCATGCACTGCACTGTTTTATCCGGCGATCATAGTTTTATTAGGCCAACCTGTGCATTGCGGTATTGTCAGCGCCAAAAGCGTCGATGCAACTCGTACCGGGTGCGTCGAAATGCTAAAACCAAAAGTTCACCGTCTTTCAATTGCGAATCGTGTCAACAGGATGTTGTCAATTCAATTTTCGCTGCTACATTTTTGTTTTGTATTTGCTTGAAATTAACCTGAACTCTTTAAAAAATATAAATAATTATAATTTTAAATATGTTATCTTTTTTCCGAATAATTGTATATCCTATCTAAAAAAATGATGTTACCATATATCTCGAAAATATCTTGAAATCCTTTGGAATTATTCTACATGTCTTGAAATATAAAAGAAGTAAAAGAAAATTGAAAAGTTTAAAAACAGTTTCAAAATATCTTAAAAAGTCCGGGGGATAAATTTATGACGGCCTGCTTTTAGTAAAAAGTGTACAAAAATGAGAAATTAATCGCACGCAAAAAATTTGGAAGGAGGGAAAATGGGTGTGGAAAGAAGGTTGCTAAGTGAGATTGGAAAAAAAGGTGAAAAAGGAGTTTGGAAGAGGGAGAGGGTGGGGGTAGAAAATAACAGTAATCTGGAAATTATTTAATTCAGCGGTAGGCCACATCGTCGCCCCGTGTGATTTCATTATCGGATTTTGGCTCTGATCAAACGCAATAGGATGCGACGAAACGGCTTTCGTTTTATAATCGACGCAGGACGCCTATTACGATACGACCGAGTATCGAATGAAACAGAGAGCTTTTGAAGAGAGATCGAGAGGGCATAGTGATCAACGACGAAACGTTAATGGTTGAAAGGGGTAGTGTAGCAAGGGGGTTGTTTTTTGGACTGGGGGTGAGACAAGGGTGAAAGGTCTATCGGAACGGCTACCAGAGCTCGCAACGCAATGCTAGTCTAGGTTATCCGGTGACACAAAGCGCCTCGTTTTGTGCAACGGAGACCTCGACGTGTTGGATTATCACCAGTGAAAATGCAACCGAAACCCACTGTTCGGATGCATCGGCGCTTGAACGTGATACCGACTCTCAGAATCGAAACTGCTTTTACTCCCTATACAGATTTCGCGAATCGAAAACACCCCAAAACACAAATGATGAAATTCATTTGAAAAAGGAGTTTTCAAAATCGACATGAAACTAACATATACGCGAGTTAAGGGTTAGAAGTTGAAACATGTGTGAACTTGACACGGGGGTAGAGAGCACCCCCACCTACTTTAAATCGATTCCTGAAAAAAGAGAGACGACTGAGTGAGGTCCGAATTTCTGGGAGGGTGTTTGGTAGACAAAATGAAACAATTCCCCGGAACGGTTTCGCACAGTTGTGAGGTAAGGTAAACCACCCCTTAGGGGGTTGTAGCTAAATTGGTGGCAGTATATTACCGGTTAGACTCCGCATTTAATTTGAATATAATCGTGAAAGGAGATCTCAAGAGTCCGCTGCTCGGGGGCACTCTGCGGCTCGGGACTGCGTGACGGTGACCGGAAGTAGCCCCGGGACACCGGAAACAAAATGGCCGCCCACCCCGGTAGCACAGGGTCGTCGAGTGTGAATACCTAGTGCGAAGTTGACTTTGCATTGTGCTCGCTATACTGAGAAATCACGACTACTCATGAATTTCAACGAAACTCTCCCGGAGTCTTCGCAGCGCCCTTTTTGCACAAAACTGCCACCCTTCATCAGGGTGTTTGCTAAATAATAATTCTATCTCTGTGTCCCTATCTATCTTCAACTACCCAACTATCCCAACTTATTTACCCTAACTTACATACACTTACACATCTACCCCTATTCACGTACTCCTACCCGTATAACCTCCCATACATTTAACCATCTACCCCTATTGAGCTACCTATACCCATATATACCCCTATATACCTTCACCTACCCATCTATACCCCCTGTTTCTACCTAACTACCCCTATCTGTTGATTTAAAAATTTATTCATTACATAGATACATACATATTTTTTCTTTTGATCCAATAGGAGGAGAAGATCTAGTATTATATCATCATTTATTTATTAAGATTAATAATAAATAATATTAGAGACTAAAATATTAGATGGATAGGTAAATAATACTTTAAAATACTTCTTTAAACAAAATGAGAGCAGTTCCATATTAAAATAATTTATTTTTCTGTAACAATCCTTACTTAGTTATATTTGGGTACGGGATAGAGTGAAATATTAAATAATTTTGCTTGAAAATTATTATCCCCTGACTCGTAAGGAGTAATAATAATGTGACAATGGCATGCTTTACAAGAACAAGCAGCACAATGCTGAGAGGAGGCTTAGAGCTTACTCCTTAAGGAGAGGGGTGTCCCGACAATAATGGTGAGCTTTCATAGACAAAGGTCTGAGTTTCGATGCTTCATCTCACGGATCATAAGTCAAGAAAGCTTACTTGCCCCGAGCTTTCTCTCGTCCCTCTGAGTGAAACGAGTTAACTTTGAATTAAGTAGTATCACTTTTGAAAGGTAAAAAGATGACTGCTGCTAAACGAGAGAGAAGTTAATCGTATTTTATGACGAGCTTTATTACAGCCACTAAGAATAATAGTATCATTCATTTAAAAGTAATAATGTAAAATAAGAGAGAGATAAATAAAAAAGTTTTATTTAATTTAGTGAATTAATCGATTATCAAAATGTAACCTCGTTTTTATTTTAAGAGCAAAGAGATGAAAAGTAATCGATGAACTCACTGCGATTCGAAATATCCAAAGCACACTCTATAAATTGAAGTGAATTATCGGCTTTAAAACATTGTGACTCGCGAAGTGAACGGTTAAAATAGATATTTTGAAGTACCATTAAATATGAATTATTTAGTTTAAAATTTATGAGAATTTTAAATATGAATTCAAATGATATTTTTATATTTGAATTAAAACGATATAAATTGAAAATATAGATAAATAGTGAAGAGAGGAAAGTGCATGTGACCGGGGTTGATGGCATTTCGTTCGTCTAATGTCAGTCGTCAGATTGTCTACGGCATTTTCATGACCTTTCGCAACCCTTCTCGAGTCTCGTGAACTTAAATTCGTTTAGTAATGCTTCTATTTATAATTTTAAAAAAATTTGAATCGTTTTCGACTTATCAGATTCAGGAAGTATTCAGAATCTTTATAAAATAAAATGACATGCAATATATGGATTTACGATGGGGGGGGGGGGG
>CAJFCP010000077.1:1896298-1924356 GCA_904066005.1 Synergus itoensis
CTCACTGGCGCCATTAGTGAAAAACTTAACAGTTTTTCACTAATGGCGCCAGTGAGCCCTTATTGTTAATAGTAAAACCACGTTGTTGTCAGCCATCTAATTTAAATAGACTTTCCTCAGACACAGTAGAAAAGGTCTATTAGAGTTAGACATCGAATTAATATATAAAATAAAAATCTGGATAATTAGAATATAATTTTGCAAATTAAAAAAACGTGTCTAAACACATCGTGCCTTTTCTACTTATGCAACTTAACAGTTTTTCACTAATGGCGCCAGTGAGCCCTTATTGTTAGTAGTAAAACCACGTTGTTGTCAGCCATCTAATTTAAATAGACTTTCTTCAGACACAGTAGAAAAGGTCTATTAGAGTTAGACATCGAATTAATATATAAAATAAAAATCTGGATAATTAGAATATAATTTTGCAAATTAAAAAAACGCGTCTGAGCACACTGTGCCTTTTCTACTTATGCCACTTAACAGTTTTTCACTAATGGCGCCAGTGAGCCCTTAGTAGTAAAACCATGTTGTTGTCAGCCATCTAATTTAAAAAGACTTTCCTCAGACACAGTAGAAAAGGTCTGTTAGAGTTAGACATCGAATTAATATATAAAATAAAAATCTGGATACCTAATTAGAATATCATTTTGCTAATGATTTAAATCTAATTTAAATATACTTTCTCCAGACACAGTAGAAAAGGTCTGTAAGAGTCAGACATCGAATTAATATATAAAATAAAAATCTGGATAATTAGAATATAATTTTGAACATTAAAAAATGTGTCTGAACACATCGTGCCTTTTCTACTTATGAAACTTAACAGTTTTTCACTAATGGCGCCAGTGAGCCCTTATTGTTAGTAGTAAAACCACGTTGTTGTCAGCCATTTAATTTAAATAGACTTTCCTCAGAAGCAGTAGAAAAGGTCTATTTTGAAAACTGTTTTGAAATAATTGCAAAGTTCTACAGAGCAGGGTCGGCGCAGCCTATTTTTTCCATGTATGGATTTACGATTGGGGGGGGGTAGACCGAAATTTTTTTCTTTGCATTTTCTTTATTTGAAAGAAAATGTTTTCCTTCGTACAACATTTCTAGATATAAATTCGTTTAATACTTTGAAACAAAAATCATTATCTTTCCAGACAGTTTTTCATGTATGGAATTTCCATACATGAAAATTTCCATGTATGGATTTATCCATGGCATCCATTCTGTCTGCGCAGTCCCTGGGTGGATTGTGTCGAAAGAAATGGGTTGATTGGTATAAGACTATAAGCGCCGTCCATTGGTTTAAGGGGTTCAAGTGGTTGACCGTAAGACGGAAACGGATGTGGCCGTTGAGTCACGCAATCTTCGCGAGCCGAGCATAAAACACCTGAGTTGTTTAATCATACACCCGAGGTAAGGCGATGCTCGTAAATTTGAAACAACTCTTTGCCTACTTTGTCGTTCTCATTTTCTCCATCTCTTACCAAGTATTCATCGCAAGAAGAATTTTGACTAATTAATTAACGATATTTATTATTTATTTTAAATAAATCATTTTCGGAGTATAATTCAAATGTGAGTTTAGAGATCTAAAATCCAGAAGAAAGTATGGAAATCCGAAGTGAGTAATCCAGTAAACGTTACGCCAGGGATTCGCATAATCGCACAGGAAGCTCTCCAGTTGCGTTACAGCAGACAATCCGCGAATTCACGAGTTTTCCGAGAAATTAGCAGAGATGATTTGCATCTGACGTATTTTCATCCCCCTCGAGGCAACGCACGTCGTTCGCATAGTTCAAAACTTCGCTTCTACTTTTGCCAGATGTCTCGAGCCTTCACTTGTGCCTGTCAATTATCTTCACCGGCTATTCAAGTCAAAAGGGCTTATCTCACAAATCAAAAAGCATTTTCTTTTAAAAATATTAGTAGTTTATATTTCTTTTTATCATGGTGAATTTTTAAATGTTATTTCAATTCAAGGGAATTGTGACTAAGAAAAAATAAGGAGAGGAATTATTGAAGAATTCAAAGAAGATTTGAGATTTTCAAGAGATTTCATAAGAGTTCAAGACAATAAAATTATAATCATAAGAGTTCGAGACATTAAAATAATTTTTTAAAATTATGTTACAATACATTTAAGAAGTTAAGGCTTTAGGATTCTGAAGCCACGATTATCTTCAGCCGACAGATTCGGTGGTTGGAGGTGTTTCGAGTAAAGTCTTGGTTCGAACGAGTTTCAGCTTAACTCGGTTGTTGTGAATAAGTAAGCGAAGTGTTGCAAAGTTAGACGTGCGGGGGCTCGAGCTTGAATTAAATTGTTATACGGATGAGCTGCTGCGAGGAATACTGGAATAGGCAACTCTGCCGACGGGTGTGAATGTTTAATTACGGACTCGACTTAATACTAATAATACGATTATTAGACGAGAAGTTTCACATTTAAGAATTTACTTTCGTATAATTTAAAAGTCTTTTCCACCCCTATAGATAATTACCAAGTCCAGAATTTAAATCAAACTAATTAACTTTGAATGATTGTTCAAATAAAAATGTCTTAAAACGTTCATGGGATCTTGATGGAAGTTTTTCCTCTTAGATATTTTTAAATAACACTTACCTATGATTGCATTGTTGGCACGCGAAGCATTCGAGATGATAAACATTGGCTCTGGCCCTCATGACCATTTCGAAGGCAGGAATTATTTTGCTGCAGGCAGCACAGTGTCCAGTACTTCCGAAAAGTCTGTGGAATCAGAAAATATGTTATTTTTTTTTTTTTGAATAAACATGTCATTTATGATAATAATTTTTCGAATCAGATGTCGATGAGTTTTCTCTGCGTGGATGGTGTTTGCTCAAGAATTTATTGAAGTAGACACTTATGCCTTGCGGCGGGAACCAATAAACTTTCGACAGCAGTAATGTTGTCCTCAAATATTGGGCCATTAATAAAGCCCATAGTTTCAATGGCTCCCGCTTTCACAATGGCACCTGCGTGTTCCCTCGGGACCCCGTAATCTCAACACGCTTTATTTGTCGAAACGTTTGTTTGCACAGAGCGGGAATGTATTCAATAAGGGAAACTCATCTGTAAAATTCAATTTGCTGATTCGCTTAGTCATTCACTAGAGAGTGACTTCGAAAGTCTTGATAATTATGTAAAAATTAACTTATCTAAACTTATTCAATTTAAATTGAATTACCTGAGATAGTCTCGTTTGCAGAGTATAAGATTTGCTTTCGTATATAGTGTAGATCCTACTTCACCGAGCCTGCAGTCGCAACATCCACATTTCAAACAGTCCTCGTGCCAAAACAAGTCCAATGCTTTCAATAAATACCTGTAAAAGAGAATAAAACGGGTAAAAAACTTACAAACGTTGGGTAAGCGCATCAGTGGTATTTTTGTACACAATAATTTTATTTAAAGATACGTATTCTGTATTGGTTTACTAGTGAAGTAAAATAAAATTACCTTTCGGTTATGGCCTTTCCACAACCTGCACATTCTTGCTGAGTAGCACCATTTCTGCTCGGCTCAGACTTGCTCACGTCCATAGTCATTTTTTGATGACAATTGTCCTTGCTGAAATCGCAAGAAGAGCCACTTGTAAATAAAAATTGAAATTAATTTTTAGAATATGTCGTTGAGAGAGCCTGATGATTGAAATTGAATATAGAACTGAAATCGCAAAATCGTTCAAAACCAGATCATCCCTTTGGCGCTTTTAACAAGTTTCACCAGCAGCTGTCGCATGGATCCGGGTTGTCGGGTTTGTCTATGAGTAATTAGAGTTACGGCTTGAGAATTTAACCGCGGTTACTGCCATCTGTGTCCGAATGGGGGTGTCCTCTTGGTGTGGTCAGAGTTTAGAATCGAATTAGTTTGACCCCCACTATTCCACCCCCGTTTAAGTCCCGCCAGATCTCGAACAACTACAGTTTATCAGGAACCGGCTGTACGTGGCTTAGATAAACATTTCTGTTTGGATTTAACTTTCTAATTAATTTACCCTGGCAATGATAGAAACCACGCCTCTAATAGGCTATGAAACCCTTATTAAATTAGTATCTTTATTGACTTTCTCTGCAGTCACAATTTTCAATAACAAACAGCATTTTTCTTCCCCAATCAAGTTTCACTTTAAACGTGAGAAAAATCCCCATTTACTAACTGTTTCCAATTTTCAGTCCCTGCGAGTTGTGTATAACTCCTCTTCAGTCTCTACATTTGGCACTATCCGGGCTTCTGAAAGCTATGAGCAAAGTTTATGCGGTTTCAATATGTCCTACCCGTCTGGACAATATTACGTGTACGTTAATATCGCCTTGCGGTCAAAACTTGGTAGGTAAACCAACAGAGTTTGCTTTGATCCATGAATTAAGGTCCCTTTAGTGAAATTCCAATAAGAATGTAAAGAAATAAAATTGTCCCAAAGCTCGAATTACTTAAAAATAAAGTATGAAACTTTAAAAAAAATTAGTATTAAAATATGCATCTACATAAACAAGTTTTTTTTTCTATAATCTCTCTTGTTTAGGGAGTCTTTTCAGGATGCGTTCACTGTCGGCATTTCACCACAGAAATTCCGCTCAACCTCGATTTGCATTCTCGAAGCGACCTCGAAAACCTTCAACGATCTCGTGGACTCAACTTCCTCTTTGTGTGGTACTTGTTTTAAAGAGGATAGAAAAGGCACACAATTCACATTGTTGCGGTGCCCTCAAAGCTTTGGACTTGTTTTTCGGAGATCCTTGGGAGAGAATTAAATTACGTTTCAAAGTGTAGCAATTTGTGTTTAATTCTGTTTGGATCTGTTTGAAATTTCATATCAGTTTAATAAATAATAATAAAGTAGAATATTTTTAAGGGCCGAGTGGGAAAAAGAAGTTGGAAAAGGAGTTGGATAAAGGTATCTGAAAGAGAGCATCGGAAAAGGAGATTAGAAAACGTGTTTGTTAGTTAAAATTGCCTGGAAATTGACTTGTGCTTTTACGAGAAACTCTAGTGTAATTGTTTAATTACAGTTTTAATCTAAAAATATATATTCTTTGATGACATTTTTTATGGAGGGTAGATGGTTTGGAAGAGTGTATTTCCAGTCGATGAATGAGGAAAACAAGGGAGTTCAGTAGACCGTGGATTAGAGTCCATATAACGAGAGGTTTACTGTGAAAGTAGTTCGCATCGCTGGCAATCCATCCATCAGGTACCTGATCGGATCATTCGTGGACTCTGATCCTCAAAGCGACGATAATTCGATTACCTGCCGCGCGCTCATCAACCGCTAACCACTATCCTCTAGCTAGTAACCCTTAGTCACCCCTCCTAGAGACCCATTCGAGTGTCATGCATCTCCTGCCCTCTTGTATCACAAATTACTCGACCACTTCACATTATTGACAAACAATTTCCGTATGTAATATTAATAACATCCCCTAAACAGTTTCACTAATTACAGCTTCGACATTAAATTAAATACAGGTTAGTAATTAACGTACTTGTCAATTTAGCATGGACTCTAACCCCTTTGCACGCATACAAACCCTCGAAAATTCAATAAAATTTTCGGATTTTAATTATAATTTAATTGTTTTAATTTCCAAAGAACTCATGGAAAAATTCACTCTGAATAGTCACTATCAAGTGTATTATTTTCAAGATCGACCTTCACCACCCCTCGCTATTCTTTCCGAGTAGTTAACACTTCGTTGACTTACCCTCTCTCTTTCAGGGTGACCCCACGTCAAAGAGGGTATTGCTTCAAGAAAAAAGAAACGAGATGACAGGGTGGTAAATTATTCTTCCACGAATCACGACAACTTTCGGAAAGATAGAACCCAGGTACTTTTTTTATCGAGGAATTTCTTTACTCTCAGAAGTGAATTGTATATTTGGAGAACGTTCGATGCTCCTCGATGCAACAGCGCAAGGTCGAGACTCCGCCCTTGCTGCATCCACACCCCCAAGTACCACCTCCAGATTGCGTCTAATAGAGAAGCAAAAAATTCTCAGAATACGAGAGCTTCTCAAAATTTAACTCTGTTTTTCCCCTTTTCCAAACACTTTTTTCAAACGTCTTTTATCACCTCTTTTCCAAAATCCTTTTTCCCATCCTCCTTTTGTATCTACCCACCCTCAATATTTTAATAGTATACATTTTCTAACTATTATTACCGGGTCAAAAATCTAGGACTAAATGTATGTTTAAATACCTTGTATGAAATCCTTAAAAGTTTCAGAAAATCTTTTAAAAATCGGAAAAATCTCTTGAAATCTCTTAAAATTACGAAAACCTCAAAAATCCCTTAATATTCGTTGAAATTGAAAGTATTAAATTCTGAACTTTTGAAAGTGGATATTGCGTGAAAGACTTATAAATAACGTATAATGCTATATCAATTCAGAAAATTGATAAAACGAAATCAACTTTGGACTTGGGAAGTTTGTATCGTCTTGGGACACAAGAGTGAAAAATATCCCTTGGAGGGAGGGTGTCGCTTAAATTTATGCTCGGAATCGCTAGAGGGAGTGGACCCTGCGATTTTTTACTCTTCCGCTACGGTATAAAACGCTGGACAAACAACAATAAATATATTTTGCGTTCGCTCTCGTATGGCATGGTCGAGAGGAAGAGAAGCCAACTTCCACGTGAGCACGTACGAGCATAGCTTAACCGTAATCTGACTGCACACCACCCTATTTTAGCCACCCACAGTGAACACCCCAGCTGTAAACTGCAGCCAGCCGAATGGGGTGGAGTCGCCACCTGACGAAAGAATCTTCTGACCTGAGCAGAATTTCATTAACCTTACCCTTCCCTCTAAAGGAACCTGGATGAATTTGTTATTTTTCTAAATAACTAAAGTTTTATTCCCTCACATCTCGATGACAGAACATCAATCTTTAATTGTTTATTTTGCGATCAATCAAATATCTAATTTTCTATATTCTGAGGTGTTTGCTGTGAAAGTGCGATTAAGAAAAACGATTTTCTGTTATCCCGAACTTAAATTCATTCAGAATGCTAATGTCTAATTACACAACGAGCTCTGCAATATATAAAGTTTTTGCTGTGGCTCACATGTGGGAGCTTAAAACGTCCCTTAAATTACCCCTATTAGGAAGGGTTGAATAGCAGGGAACGAGGATTTCACTGGGCGCTCTTACCCAAGATTTATTTCATGTGAAATATTCTCTTTATCCATTAAATTACCTTCTACAAATTTCTACCCCATCTTTAACATCTTTCTTTAACAACAATCTATTCATTATATACCACCCTTATGAAATAATCATAATAAAACTAATTTCCTGTGTTAATCATTTTTATAAATTCTATAATTTATACAACCTATAATACAATAAATTCTTTTTCTGGTTTTAAAGGTGGATTGGATATTTCAAAAAAGAGATTGGAAAATGTAGAGAAAAGAAAAGGTGGGAATTCTGTATAAAAGGAGGGTATTCTGTATAAATAATTTTGAGAGAGTGTTAAATTGATACAAGATACAATAAATTAATTTTCCGATTCTAATGGGGTTGAAACCACTTTTAGTAAAATCTAAAGATTCGCTGGATTCATTTGGTTAACTGTAATGCTGCGAATAAGGTCGTTATCGGTCTTATCTCCTTAATTTCTCGAAAGTGGCTAGTGTAGAATTGTAGGTGGGAGGGGGATGGGCGATTTAGAGAATTTAAACAGTCCCTGGGGATAAGGCGGTGGTCCGGATTACCCAGCAACCCCCGTCGAAATCCGCCCTCACCCCCATCAACCCCCTTTTTCGCGAGGATGGTTACCTCCTTCCTGCGGGTTAAAACAAAACACCAGTGGAGTATATTAATGCTTGGCTTAATGTGCCTCGGCTAATTAATGGACCGTCTCTCCGGATGCTACACTCGCATTGCTAAAAGTACGAGATAACGGAACTGCCACGCATTAAGGACAAAAGCGGTTAAAATGAATACCGCGTTTTGACCCCCAAACACCAACGAGACGTCTTTCTTCCTCGTCTTCTCTCAAATTAAAAACAATTCCAAACTATCATTTATTTATAATTTATTACGATATATTCATTTTAGTATTAACTGGAGATTAAATAATACTTAAAAAACTCGATCAAACTCTCGTTTCCTAATTTTCTGATAGTCTTGAGGGTTTCAGAGAGATTAAAGGAGAGTTTCGACAAACGATTCTTCTTGACTAGAATCGACGAAGCTCTGTCGTTGATTCTTACAATTTCGTTCCGTATCCAAACTGACGACAAAAGGGCTGTAACTACTTTGGGAACTTTTATCTTTCGGGATTAATGGATGGATTAAAGTATTTGTGGCGGGATGCGGGCTGATTGGGGTAAATCGTGAGGGGATCAGAACTTGATTGGCTAATTTGTAAGTGTCCCCGGCAGCACGGCTCGAACTTAACAATCGATCGTGTCTCCCTTTGTAGGGGGGTTAACTAGTAGACAGTGGGATACGCATTGATCGTTACTATGGGCTTACTATTCTGGCATTAACTATTAAGAAGCTTTCAAAAAATCCAGAACAATGTTGACCAATTCTATTGAAATTTTCTTAAGCAATTAAACGAATGTTATTAAAATAGATTTATGATCATGATGACCCTTTCATGATAATTAATTTTTATAATTTTTAAAAAGTATTTCCTACTCCTTTTAATCAAGACGGGGATGTATTTTAGTTGATGAAGCAAATCTTCGACAATCTAAATCGAATTTCAATCTAAATCCAGTTACAATCTAAATCCAAGATTTCTCTTATAAGAGAAGCATCTCGAGTGGTCAAGAGAAGTTAATGTGCGGCCGGTGTAGGCTGACCACTGGACTGATTTACATCACACCCCTTTACTGGAACGGTTGAACACTATAGGGAGCTTGTGGTTAACTGAGGGATGTGGCGTGTGATCGAGGTACCGGTTCTCATTAAACACAAAAGTAAAAGGGGTTCATCCAGCCAAGAAAACTTGAGTCGATAAAAAATAAACACCTAATCGACTATTTAAATCACGGCCAGCTAAAGAAGGAAATTAACGCCAACAGAATAAAAGCCCCTTAATCAATCCTCTTCAATCCTATAACTATAATTTAGTCCTGCTTCAGGATATCCTCTCTAAAAAAAATTGGTGTAACGAAATGTCCCGAAAATCTCGCATTCATAGTTGTTGCAAACCTGACTGTGGTTTTTGAATAATTTGAAGTTGTAAAAAGTAAAACAAAATAGTCAGTATTGAACAAAATAATAGTGTTGGTTCGCTAGTTTATTAAACACGTCTACTTTATTGAACAATTTTTCTCAATATAAGAAACGTATCATCGTTCAGATAGCAGTGTTTCAAATTTTTTCTAGGGGATCCAGTATTCTTTTTGTGGGCTTTTTTTCTGTTTTTGTTTTGTTTGGTTTTAAGGCCATAGAGGTGGACTGTTTGAAAACAGAGTGTTTTCAACTGCCGTCGGGCGACGTGCGTCCAGACGCTGCGTTTCCGGCTTCCTGTCTCCTTACAATTCACAGACAGTTTCTACGGACACCGGTACAAAACGAGGAGCCGCGTGATGGACTCGCAGAAGATAAGGACCATTCACAAGGAAGACAAAACGTTTCAACCTGCCCGCACCGACGTCCCCTCTTCAACGACCAGTTTATGACGAAGCGGGCACAATGAGGAAAACTTTTATTATTACGCCCTGCGGCACGATACCGCACAAATTTCGTCAGTTTGTTTTCGTCAGATATTACGTGTTTGTATTTCTCAGATCTCTTTATTTTTGCATTTATATTTTGCTCTACCTCACTTATTATAAGGAAAAAATCTAATTTCACATTGAGTTGGTATTAGTTCTTAGCCCCATCCAAAAGCAAATAAGAAAGATTGAGAAGGGGCAAAATGCATATCACTATTCCTGAGCAAAATGAAACAATTTTCAGGTCCTTTTTATTGGAATAGTTAAGCACCCTTACCTGTGTTTCGTAAGCGATTTTAATAATGATTTAATTAGCATTCCGACGGGCGGTACACACCGAAAACCAACTGATGGAAGCTTTTGGAGATAAAACGTCGAGAGGATGCTTGTAGTAATATCCCTGAAGAATGCTCATTAATTAATTTGACGCTTCATCTAATTTCGGAACAATTTCAACTTTAACTTCTACATTCTCTGAAATTAAATTAAATTAAACTCGATTACACAATTATTCATCCCCTTCCTATACGCAGCTCTCTTCTTTTTTACAGATAATACAATTTCAATATATAATAATAGTAATAAAACCATATTTCTGAGACAATTTACACCGAAGAAAGTTTTGCTGGGCAGTAGATTTTACTATGCTATGTAACCAAACGTGAGCGCTTTTTTCCCTCCACTTAGCTTCTAATTGGCTACGAAGTCAATGGAAGGGAAAAAGTATTCGAAGTAATAGGAAGAAGTACTGCACAGTAAAACGTACTGCGGTGTAAACTGCCTCAAAGTCCTTTTGAAATTATTCTGTTGGACGAGAATTGAGAAATTGCGCGAAGGTGTGATTAAGTTAACTGGTCTTGATTTAGTGAGCGCCCTTCCAAATTCATTCAAGGTGGTTTGTACGCAATAAGACGAAGGTCCGGACACTCGAGACATATTCTCGGCCGCTGGCCGTGAGTTAGGAGGCCCCAGGAGACAGAAACATGTACTCTAAATAAGGCAGATGCGGTTTACACTATACTACAGATACTACATAGAATAACTTGCTATATATCTTGCTAAAATCCATGCTGCTAGTCGATCCATGTATAGATAACTAGCTTTCCTTGACGAATTAGTCAAACTTTGAATTTTGCGGCAAGAACCAATGACCAAAGTTACCCATGAGGGTCAGGTTCAAAGCATTGCTAATTTGCACTTATGGATCAGTTAATTCGAATTCAAGAGCAATTACTTGATTATTAATCAAGCCCAGCTCCACTTATCCTATTAATTCAATTAAATCATTATAAACTAGCATTGTAAGTCGCGCGCGTTTCACTTCTTGTTTTTTTTTGGGAACGATAATTTTTAATGCAAGTTCAAAATATTGTTACAATAATAATTATGAAATTGTTAAGGAGCTATTTATAAAATTCCATCAGGACAAAGAACTTTTGAATTTCTTGTATTAATTGAGCTTCATTGAGAGAAATTGGGTTAAGTTGTAATGAGTATGTACATTTCTTTTCTGTTTCACACGTCGATTCTCAGGAATTGAAATGACGGGATGACGAGACGAAGAGTACAACTCGTCGGTGAAGGGAACACTTAATCGGAGTGGTGCTCGGTTAAACCGGTGACAGAAAACGTCAGGGTACCGCCGCGGTCTGTGATATATCGCTTCAGAGAAGTGGAAGTATAGTTGAAAGGGGCTGAAGAGATCCAGGGTAGTCTTGACTTCACCAAGAAGAACCGGCTAACCCCTATTATGGAGTACTTGTTGATTCCTTCAGAAACTTCAGGATCGATTATGCCCTCGCGTGAAACTGATTGCCTTTAAACAGCCAGCAAATGGCATTTCAATCTCGATTCTATCCAAACTTTATCCCAAGTATTCCAAACTCGTATGCTCAGAAAAATAGCACTCAGATTTTCTCCAAAATTTGCGATGATTATTCAAATTTGAATCACGATCCATTTATTAATTGATGTGCTCGTGGAATTAGCATGTCTGACCAAAAATGACCTTTACTACTGAATTTCAATATCCTATCTAAAAAAAAGTGTTGTTACCCTATATCTCGAAAATATCGAACACATTGTTGTCGAAAACTTCAGATGACTTAAGGAATTCGACGATATTTTGTAAGATTTTAAGTAATTTTAAGGGATTTTACGACATTTTATTGAATTTTCAGGAATTTTAAGAGATTTTTTGAGATTTCATGGAATTTTGAGTAATTTTAAAAACGTGCGGATTATAGTTACTGGTTTTTATAAAACGTATTTAAGTTTGTCGCGTGACGAAAGCAGGAGTAAATAACAGTTGATCTTCCATCAATAATTCATCGAACCGAGTCGTAAATAACGGCTTCGCTGATCCGAAGTCGTATAAAAACTGTGACCGAAATCGTGGAAATATGGCGAAAGTGCGATATTGTTTTCGTGATGAATGCACATAAAATAATGAAACCTCAGAAGTACAGAGCGTTGGAGAAAAATATCGAGCGTAATACGAGAGGTAACGCCATAGGGGATCTGCACACTTCACATACGCGAGCAGCATAAATATAGTCCACTGAGTACACAAGCATCTCAGAATTCCCTTTATATCGCGTGCAGACGAAATATTCCCAACTAAGGGCACTTTTGGATTTATCGCAAGTTGAACATTACATAGAAGTTGGAAACGGCGTGAGGGATTCTGCCAGATATTTATACGGTTTGAATGCTCGTATGAGGATCACCCTAATGGTTTTATTATACTGATACCGACCAGTTTTGCTGGCCGACTAGGTGCCCGCATTTACCTCGTAATGCCTGCTTCACTCAAGCAAAGTCCTTTTTCTTCTACATATTATCAAAAGCTTCAAAAAGAAAGATCACGTTATTGCTTAATCTAATATTAAAAAGTAATGTTGGAATATTAGTTATTAATTATTAATTAACTAGCACCATCAGTTGCGCGTTATGTGGGCGATTAGTTTCTTGTTTTTAAGAGCAAAATAATTTTTAATTCAAGTTCAAAATATTAAAATTGAAAGTTACCCAAGTTTCAGCCAATTGAAATTTAATTACAGTTATCGATAACGGATTAATATATTAAGTGTTAGGTGATGTTCTTGAGATTTTGTGACGCCCTAGTCCTATTCAAAGAAAGTTATTTTGAAGGTCAATAAGGGTCCTAAGTAAAGGCTGACCAAGCGTGAAACACAGTAATGTCCTTTACATTCACGTACATAATCAACATAGAACACACACTTGTGGCGATGTCAGCAGTGGTCATTCTGTGCTATCGGCTCGCCACCAGACTTTACCTACAGCCGCTATTATTAATGATCGTGATCATTCAAATTAACACGATTCTTGTAAATTTTTTGTAAAATTTATATTGTTGTACTAAATATAAAATGGCGGGCGGATAAATACAAAAAAATGGTTGAATAGATTCGAAAAATGGCTTGAATGCCCACACAAGAGTTGTTGAATGGTGTCTCGTCATGGTGCTGACGTTTTGGTAGTTGAAAGGCTTGTATGCGTCGCCTCTTTGCAAAGCAAAAACTAGAGGTTACGTCATAACAGTAGCAGCTTATCGGTCCTCGCGGTACATTAAGCACGACCGCCAAATGGGGGTGGGTTTTCACTCGCGGGGGCGAAGAAGGGGTGAGGGTGCTGAAACCGTAGAGAGATTATCTTGTCGTATTCAATATTCCTATGAAACGTTCGGGATGATAAATCGCTGCGCTTCGATAGGAAAGATGTGGCGAGGCAATTCTATTTTACTCTCCTTTTTTCACATTTTCAATACTCTCCTCTTTATCGACAAATCGATATTCAACGTATTTAACGTATTCTGAAACCGTTTAATTTAGTAAAACAACTATGTAGTAACGGATATGAAACGATCCTTCAATTCTCGACTTTGTAGTTTGGGAATCATTAGCATATTGAAGAGTGAAGATACAGGATGGTAATTTGGAGATGACAATTGTGATTTCGTTGTGCACGAATGCGAGAAGTTTTGAGGCAAAGGATCCGACAGTTATGCTAATCCAACCTTATTATTAAGGACTCGACCAGAGTGGAGATCGTTGTACGGAGCGTTAGCTAACCCTTCGTTAAGACCTTCGATCTACCTCTTCTCAGGGGCGACTTTCGTCTCTTCCTTATTCTGTTCCAAGTTACCCTTACTTTCTCTTGCAAAGTAAGCGAGATTTCTCATAATCGTTTTATCCCTCGCTACTTTTGGAGACTTTCGAGAATCATCCCTGGGAAAATTTACAGAGCCCTGCCGGATTACGAGATGGATCATCTCTATTAATTAGGATCGGCACATCCTCTAACTTTACCTAAAGATTTAAAAATCATTTTTTCTTCTATTTATACTTTTCTTCTGTACATTATTCCTGGAGCTAAATCGATTTTTCTGAATAATTTCTTTCTTTGTGGGTTTTTGTTGGATTTAGACTTCCCTTCTGGAAATAATTACTTCCATTGTCGTTTGATCTGTCACGTGACACTGATTGAGGGTACAAAGGTCGTATCAGCGTTTTTGACGAAGCCGTCAACCTCAAATAATCAAGAGAGACGTAGGTGTTAGGACAAGTGGATCGTTCGACGGCTAGTTTATTGGTTATTGGAAATTTTCGTATTTATAGGCCCTTAACAAGACGTGGTCCACCGCGTTTCGTCAACAGTGTGAAATGACTTCTACAAACAAAAACTCAGACTCTCTTGCAATTTAAAAGCTGCTGATTTTAATAATAATCAGTTTTATAAAAAAAAAAAGAAAATACGTGAAATTCTGAGCTCTGGCTTATTTTTATCATTTAAGTAACTGACGATTGTAAAATTGATAAATGTAGAGATTTCTGCAGAGAGGTTCTTTTAAATTCTGCATGGAGAAATTCAGTGTACTTTGGAGATGTTAAATGAGACTGAGAATAGGAGGGTCACAAATATCGGTAACGAGCTAATCAAAATAAGCGGATATAAGGTGGAACTGAATACAATCTTGTAGCTTACGGGTGTGACTCCCGGTTGGGTTTGCAAAGGCAGGATAGGGTGTTAGTTTCCGTCGCATTGACGTTCCACAATACAATCCTGATGCCGTTGACACCCCCATTTGCAACCCCAGACGCAATTCCTGAAGCTCTGCTTTCACAATCACCACCTTCTGTGAGAGAATCATATTCCTTGGTCTGCCAATGTTTCCTGTCTTTATAAAGTGGCTAATCCGCAAAGCAAATGTAATATTATGTCCCTTAAAATTCGATAAAAAAAAGGTTCTCTTTTAAAAAAGTGGAATACCGAAATGTCTCGAAAATCTGGCCAGAATTGAATGATTGATGGACATTAATTCAAATTACAACTATTTCGAATTTAGAGAGTAAAAAAGCTGGTGGAAAAAGGGGATTGAAAAAAGAGATGTTAAAAGGTGTATGGGAAGGGGGATTAAAAGCTCCTTTTATGCACAACCTGTAGTACTTTCCTATCCCAAAAATCATTATAGATGACGAGAAAGGCATAAACCGGGAGACCACTATTGCAAGTAGAATCTATTGAACACCTATATCAGTTCCATTGGTCGCACAATGCGATGGTTATCGATGGAAACCACCCTCGAATGGCCATGGGCGTCGATCAGTAGCGTCACTATCAGTGGTTTCCGGTTCACCAGGCACCATGGCTTCTGGACAAGATGGCGTTCGTTCTCCACCTTCCAGAGATTTCACTGGTGCATATGCACTTCGTGATTTAAACCCACAAAAAAACCTGCAGACCTTCACCCTTTATCATTTCCAGCACACGATAATAGTAGCCCCTACCTTAAATAAATAAAAAAAAGGAGCGGAAAAATTTCTGAATTTTACCTCTCTTCGTTTCTTCTTCCTCTATTTCACGCTCGAACCTCGGCTTCTTTCTTTTAACCTCAGTCACATTAATTCCCGGATATGTTTCCTTCTCTCTTCTTTGATTTATAATCCGCTTTTGCTGTAACAAAAACCAAAAAGAATTTCAGGAAAAGAAAGGTCAAACGTGAATTATTGGTCGCTTTAAGGGAAAATTTCAAACTTTGGAATGATTGTCGAAATTTGTATTTTCTTTTCATATTTCAAATATGTGGGGTGGTGTCATTTCCTGAAAAATTGTTATAGATCTCTGTCTATGACATTTTTTATAGCAAATTATTAAACTTCTCGGGATGAGATTGCATGCGATTATTAATGTTGAAAATTTGAACGCTCAGGGGTCGGAAGTGGGGGATAGTATCTAAAATTCGACTAATGGTTCAGTGAATCAAAACCAGCGCAGCGTTTAACCGAGCAAACAGACAGAAAATGAAGCGCAACCGCATATAAAGAGTCGATGATAACGGAATGATATATGACTTGGTGTGAATAACAGAGGCGAGCTGAACTGGCGCATGGTAGGGAGAAAGGCTATATGGGGCTCGTGATTGATCGGCCTAGAGATAGCTCGCGATATTCACTCCAGGATTAAGTGAATCTACGAACACTTAATAATTCCCAACTGACATGCTTGTCCTTCAATCACACGAAGATACACTCTTCTCAGATATATTCTTCCCAAGATTTACTAATAAACTGACGTCCCAAAAAAATTATTTCACATAATAACAATTGTATTATTTTACAACTTTAAGTCTTCAAAAGCCAATTATGTTTGAAACAACAATGTATGTGATATTTTCGAAATATTTCGTTACACCACTTTTTTGGAGAGGATATACAATTTTATCTTTTCACAATCCTTTAAATTCATATCGATTAAACCTCTAGTTGAGTAAAATTTGATATTACTTTCATCTAATAAGAATAAAATTTAACGAACCGTTGCTCGTCAATTGACTAAGATAATGGTGCCATAATTCAATATTATTTCCACCCAGATATCGATTCAATTAGCTAAGAGAAACATAAAAATTCTTCGCACCACTCTCTTGCGTTTTCAGCCGTGAAAATAGACATTTTAGAAATTGATTCTCACGAAAGTTTAAAGCCTGATCGTAAAGAATTTAATGGTATTATCTGTTCGTTTTCAGTTTCCGATTTATTACAGAATGGTGATATCACTCCCCGTTATTCAAATTTAATTAATATTTATTATCTTAAAGTAAAATCTATTCATTTTTGCAAATAAATAGTGATGCTCTTTTAACGAATTATGAATTAAGTATAATATTTCAAAGGTTGAATGAAACCTTGAAAGAAATTGCAGTTCGTGACGACGTAACCGGAAGTTATGTGAGTTGGCCAAAGTAAATAAGTCGAAGAATCTTGGGAACTGCTATGACGATAAATTACACCTACCTGTAAGTAAATGTACACGCAGTAAGTTAATTTCCGAGTATTAGACCCGCAAGTGGGCCGTTACCAGTAAATAATACTCTAACTATTATATGGAAGCATGTAGTGCCCTTAGGCTAAGAAATATTGCTCTCGAACGAATAAAAGTTAAAAATAACCCTCCACGAAAGATTAACTACCCCGATTTTTTTTGCAGAACCCAATTTGTGACAATTTACTGTTGAAATAGGTTTCAGGAGATAAAGTTAGCTTCACAAATTCAATAGGAGCGTTCAAATTATACAATTTTCATTAGAACTTAAAGTAAAATGTTAGTAATTAACTTACAGAAAGTTTAATAAGGAAGAGAAACATTTTAATTGCAGAATATCTGAAATTTGGACTGTTCTAATATTCTGTCCGTAAGAGCCGGACATGAGGTTCGCGAATCCTTTAATTATTCAAGTGGCCGGTTGGTTAGGATAGATTAAACCGAGATCTGCAGTCTGATTAGAGAATTTCCGGTCACTAAATAGAAATTAAGTTTCAAGCATAGAATGTCTTACCCTACACTTAATTTTATGGTACACATTACTAAATTAGAGAAGTTAATATTAAATTCCACTAAATATTGTAGGTATTAATTTTCACAAATTGATAATAATTTTCTAATCTCAGATTAATTCATACATTTTTTAAAAATTCATCTTCAGATTGACGTCTTTGTGCTAATATATTCCGAGTATTCTCAATTCTTAGTAAAAATATTCAAATCGATGTCAGTTTCTGCGGGAACGAGATAACGAATCTGAGATTTAATTACAGCCTTTTAGAACCAAGAATAAGTCTCTTAATAATGAATGATTTCATATTTGAAGACGCAAAAGTGAAAAATGAAAAATATGTTCGAGAGAGCCGGATGTGAGTTTTTCAGTAGTCGGAGTAACGGAAATGAGCCAGAGACAACCTGATGAACTCGTCACTTATTCAGGGTGTATTTCCGCTTCGCGACGACTCAAGTAGGCAGATGTAATCTAATTATATAGGAGACTGATCTTCATTCAAGAGTCTAAGATATGCCGAAACGTTGAAATTACCATTCTGTCTGCAAAATTCACGAAACTTAATTACAGATTCTCTATATAAGAAATATTTTTAGTTTAGTTTTAGTATATTAGAAATATATTTTGTTATATCTGAAACCTTTATCAGATTTGGAACTTTTTGCATTTTTCAGGTTTTCTAAAAGATTAAATTTGAACAAATATTGATTAAATGACTGTAGGAAATTACCTATTAACTCTTAATATTGTAGTGATTAAAAATAGAGGGTTGATAGCCTTGAGGGACTTACCAGGTAGCTGACCAAGTCTTAACTAGATTTCTCTCACCCAGAAGGGCAAGTGACCTTAGTTATTGAGTCGACAATTATAAGGGTCCAATGCTCATCGATTACACGCTCCACATTAGGAACTGTAATTACCTCACTCGCTTTGCCAACGTTCGTAATTGTATCAGAGTTCCTGGTTCGAAACTAAAATTTTCTTACCATGCAATTATAATTATTCTAATTCAAAACATTAATAGATATAGATCTAAACTGAAAATGAAAATTCTAGGCAGAAATTGGATGTATCGCATAATCTAAAATCAAGGGCAATTCTGTCGAATTACATCTGAGAAGTTGCATTTTTTGGCATGTGGCTTAAAGCTCGCCTCGATCTCAAGCGACCCCATAAAATTTGATGTACGGATTCTGGCGCGACGTAAAAGCAGTTCTCGCAGAGATTTGTGTCCGCCGGCATTAGAAACAAAAGCTGCGCAAACGAGGAGTTACGAGTCTCCTTTATGCCTCTGCTTGGCATCCAGTTGTCTCGCGGTATTATGACGGATGCCTTATTGTTAGTTAACTGTTCGCACCGTCGGCTCAGCTTTAATGCCTTCTGCCAAGTTGCGATTGCAGCGCCACTTACTTCAGACATTCTCTTTGAGAGCAATCGTATAACGACCGTCAAACCTGATAACTGTTATTCGGATACCCTGAAACTATTGAATTGATGTTTCGAAATTAATTTCACACAAGTTTCTCTCAGAAGCCAATACTCCTGCATTTAGTTTTCATTGCAATGAAGTCTGCCTTTAAGATCCCTAATATGTAATAAAAAATACAATAATAACTTAATAATAAATTCTTAGAGTGAAACTTGTAATAAATAAATTCATTTAGATAAATAATTAGGTATGTCTGACCAAAAATGACCATGACTACTGGAAAAATCAAGTAATAAAAACTACAAAAAATTCCACAGTAGTCACGACCTTCTTTATCTAGACAAATTAAGATTTTTCATGTCTGACCAAAAATTGTAATGACTCCTGAAAAATTTAATAACTTCATATTAGAGAGACATTAATTAAATCCTCTCTAGAAAAAGGGGTCGTGGCTGACTGAAACCGGAATAACTACTGAAGAATATACAAATGAGTGAAGTTAATCTGAAAAATTGGGAAATTCCGAAAATTCTAAGCTTATTCGAAAAAATGTTTGCGAATCGGTTTCTGTACTTTGAATTTAATTGAGGAAATGCCTGACCATGACGGTTAAGCGGCTTTTCCCGAATACGAATTATTAAAAACAGTTTAATTTTTTTTCCCTGCACAAGCCCGGCTCTTTATTTCAGATAATTTCCGCCAGCATTCTTCCGCACTTTTTCGTTCGTCCGCTCTAATCGCTGCCCCTTCGACGGTAATATTTAATTTTTAATCCGGCCGTATTCAAATGCACCGTTGCTATATCCCCGCTGGGTTTCTCAGTCCCTCCTACAGTCCTAATGGGAATACGATTTATATCCTGGCCGCAGCTTATTTTACATTTATGCTAAATAACCGTTGTACGTGCGCCACTGCTTGTAAGTTTTTCATCGCAAATGTGTAAGTATTAAAAAATTGCAGTAACGACGCGACAGGACGTTACCATTTTTCTAATAACCACTTTACAGCCCCTCCAGACATGAATTAAAGTGAATTAAAAGTAATTCAATAAGTCAATCGAGGAAATATTCGCACCCTTCCCTTTATGTGTTTTAGTATTGAATTTAAAAAAATGATTGCGTAAATTTTAGTATTGAAAATCACCTATGAATGGAAATATTGAATAGAGGAATTCGCAAGGCACGTGGCGTGTGTCGGATACCGCGAGTCGAATTGCATTTGCATAAATTGCTGGGAGCCGAGACAATTTGAACTCGTAAACATAATTAATAGGGCGCATTAATTCCGAGATTTTTTCTCGAGGACGAACACATGTTGCCCCGACGGTGCCAACTGTCTCGCAATTTGGCTAAATAATTACTAAACTTGGTCCGCGAAACGCATTTAGCATCGCGGGGCTCGTCGAGCTAAAGCGGTGTGATAGTTACCGTAGTGGGAATAAATCTTATATATATTTTATATAAATAAATATAAATATAATTTATAAATTAAAATAAATAAATAAATAAATAAATAAATAAATACTATAAATCTTATATATATCTTATCTTTATACTTTATGCTTTCTGGTTTGTGAATTATCAGTCGCGTGAGAAAAGATAAGAAAGGAAAGGGCATTTTTTCTATTTTTTGGTCTTTGTTTTGATGACGGGAGGACTATTTGCACAAACGAGGGTAACTAGGAATACGGATGGCCATACGTATTCGAGTACGGTCGGTATCCTGGGGCAGGACTGCCATCCTAAGCCGGCTTGACTAATTGGCAACGTTATAATCATGGGTACATGGCTAGGTTGGTATTACCGCGAGTTATAGCCCCGTCCTGAGCCCCCCCTTCTACCTCCCGCTAGCCACCCAAACCACCCCGTCACACATTTGTGCACAAGGGGGCGTTTAATGATCCTACCGTTTACGCAAATTTTCCCATTATGCGACGCGGTTTTGGCCGCCAAACGGGGCGATTCGCGCCAAAACGAGCATCATTTTCTAGTGGTTGGAATCCTACAAAATCGGAATTCTACTCGGGATAAGGGAAACAGGTTTCGAGAGGTTGGGATAGTGTATTTACTGATGATAATGAGAAAACAATCCTTGGACTGTGAAATTAATTTAAAATTGTCAATTGAGCTCTGTTTTAATTGTCGAACATTAATTAGTTCAATAAAATTCGTATTATGACAGAAAATTATGAGATAGATTTCTTTATAGAACTATTCATTATATCTTCATATTGAAAGATACTATTATTATGATTTCAGTTGGATTATTCAGTTGTCTTGTATTTTTTGTGCTATTCCACTTAATCAAGCTTTGTCAACATTATCGGAAATTATATATAATACTGACATTGATAAGAAGACGAAGAGATAAAACCAATATTCAATACCACACGTGTTCAGTATTTGCAATTAAATAATTTCATTTTAAGATGCTTTAATTTAGCAGATGAAGCGGATACGTACATTTGAAAAATAATGCAGGTTATAAGTGAGGTCAATACTAAATTAGATTAAGATTAATTTCCATGCTGAGCGAAAAATTAAGAATAATAATAACTCATCGTTCATAAATAGCTTAATAAACAAATCAGATTCATGAAGAAATTGATTTTTATGGACCTATTAAAAAAATAGAAAATTCTCGTTATCCCTCGGCATAAAAGCAAATTCACTAGGCTTAATCAAATCCTACTTGATGAGGTCACAAGACATAAAAGTCCCTCCTGAAATCCTCAGATATCCTTATATTTTGATAGAGGATCAGATTCTTTACATTTATCAACCTGTGGTAATAGAGATTTGTTATTATAATATACTATACTCATTTACTCATATATCTATTGATTTATACCACAATATTCAAGAATTTCCTGGTTTCATATAATTGTATAAGTATTAAAAGAATTTTCTTTTAAATTCATATTTACTAGAATTTGAAGTTAACATAAATTTTTTTTCAGTGTTCTATTGAAATATGTAGCTGAAATTAATTTATAAAAATAGATCAGAGGATTCAGTAGAGCAAAACAACGATGGATTTTCTTTATCCGTGGGAGATACTGATAGTAAAAAATCGCAGGATATAAAATAATTCAAACAAATGCCCACAGCCTGGACGTTGGTGCTTCTGCGGTCCTCTGGCGATATATTCCACAGGGCTTATCCGCAGCTGGTCATTCATAAACGAGGGAAAAAATGACACTCTAATGGCTCGCTATCTGTAACGGTTAGGAAGTAGAAGAGATTTGTTGAGGTTCCATTTTCTTCCAAAAACGAAAGATCTTCCGAAGCTATGTGCCAAAAGTCATCAAACAGATCGACCCAATTTTAAACTCCCTTCAATTAAAAGGCAAGCAGTTAATTATTTTATTTAAATTAATTTTCCATTTTTATTGTGTTAGTATTTGAAAGTAAAAATGCTCTGTTTTGATATGACTTGAGTACTGTATATAGGTATACATATTGAAGAGAGGGCAACAAATTTAGGTCGTTCATTAGTTTGAAATTGTTGGAAGCTACCGAATCAATATGGGATTTAGTTTGTAAAAGAGTTAGCGAGTTCCATTTCACCAAGGGCTCTCACGAGCTTCATATCGGAGTCTGGTATACTCCATCAGTCGTGTCCCCGGGGTGTGATCAGCGGTAACTAAACTTGTAAATCTCTCTTCCCAGAGTAAGGCTTCCCAACTGACCGGAAACACATTCGTCTGTCTTCTGAAGTCGACCCTATAGCTTCTTCAACAAATGCAAGCTTTTAGGTCATTCATGTTCTCATCTTTCAACAAAATAAATATTTGTGTTTGCCTGACCAAAAATGGCTTTGACTACTGCAAAAATCAAGCCATAAAAAGTACGAAGGTCCCACAGTAGTCACGACCCTTTTTGGTCAGACAAATTAAGCCTTTGTATGGCTGGCTAAAAATTCTAATGACTGCAAAATTGATGATTCCAAATGTTCTCTGATCTTTTAAGCCGTGTTGTAATTATAGAATTAAATTCGACTATTTGATAATCAGTTGTATTTAATATGAAATTTGAAATTACTTAGTGAAGTATGTATGAGCGATTGTTGTGGTGTCAGTCAGATCGTGATCGAATGCTTGTGATGTAAATCAACATTAGCCACATAGCGTTACTGTGTTCTATTCCCCAGTAAAGTATGGTTCTATCGTTCGTACCATTGCACTATATAACGTCGTTTGTAGAATACTGTGGCGCGATACAGGCTTTATTAATCCGTAGTAATAAATCAGAGTATGGATCAATTTTGCGTTCTCTGATTTCCGTACTCGGGAAATCAGATATAAATTTGCGGCCGATCATACCCGCATTGACCACGTTCGTTATCCGGTTAGCCAATGGAGCCAATACGGTTACGTCATTTATCGCTGAATCGCGCGATCACAAATTCAAATATCATATCGACGCTTTCATTCCTAGAGACACTTTTATTTAACTTCCATCTCTATCGACCAAGACATTTTTAATTTTTTTATTCTATACTTTGATTGAGCAAGCTGATTCATAAAACACTTTTTTGAGATTAGATCTATTCGATTTAAGATAAATTTTGAGAGATTATTTAGTTTCTGCAGGAGAAAGAAATTTGAAAAAGGGAAAATTTTTCAGATCGATGGGTGAAATGTCCCTTGGAAAAATGTCGTTAACGACAGAGTTCAAATTAGTGGGGTTGAAGGACACAGGGCGATTGTCCGACGTGTGCAAGTACAAGTGTATGAATTTTCAACGAAATGTGTGGGTGAATATATCGACAGTCGAGCGTCCATTATATGCTCGATTAATTCACGACCGTGACAGCCCTTGGTTCTGACTCGCGTTTTCCTGTATGTCCGATCGATCCTGTAGACTCACGTTCATAATTTTGAACTTGGTGCATAGATATAAACGATTCAGAAAAAAAATCAGAATACCTTACAGTTAAAAAACATGAATCAAAGAAGTCTTTTCTGGGGTTCGATTATGTAACTTTTCGCTTTTCGCATTTCGCCTTTCTCTTTTCGCTTTTTGCTCTTATCTGAAGAATCATTAAATGAATATTATTTTAGGGTTATTATTTTGAAATAATTTGTTTATTTTTATGTGTAAAAAATAAATATCAATTAATATAATTTCCGAATAAGCGAAATATACGGTATTAGTAATATATATTTAAACAGATTTTTCTATAAAAATTCAATTTATTATAATCGAAATATAAATACAAATATTTACAAATGCATCCACATGGAGTCTGTTATATACTCACCTCGCGGATTATATCCTAAATTTTAATTTTTTGATGCACTTATTTCACTCATATAATATAGTTAAACTGCACAAACAAAACTTTACAAATAAAAAGCCCGGCGGGATCCCGATTTATTAACAAATAAGATTAAATGCGGGTAAAATTATAATTTTTTGACGTTTAAAACGTCAAAAGTGACAGAACTCAGGAAATGGAATAAATTTGAAAAAGACGAAAAGCGAAAGGCGAAAAGCGAAAGGCGAAAAGTGAAAAGTTACAAAATCGAACCCCAGGGGTTCGATTATTATTATTATTATTATTATTATTCATTACACCACTTTTTTTTATAAAGGATTAAATGCAATGATCAATAAACTAGTAAAGAGGATAATTATATTCGGAAAAACGTAAAACGTCATCACACATGAGAAAATAAGGAAAATGTTTGTATGGAAATTTTTTGCAATATCTATTGTGATGTTTTCTCGGAACTGAGCTTTCAATATTTCCCCAAGTGAGTCAATTTTCCTGTTCAGTTTGACATTTTTTAAACATGATTGTGAGTATATAAACGCTTCTCAGGTTTTCTAGATCATTAGTGTCATCAGCAATTCTGTGCGATACGATTATTGTAAGTACTATCACATTTTCTAACTATTAAAACAAAAAAAAAAAAAAAAAATTATAATTTCAAAAAATTATATTTTCTTTCATATACTTAAAAATATGTGTATAATTCAATACAATTTTGATTGGTTCAGAATGCTTTTTGGATAAAGTCTACCATTAATTTGAAAATGTAAATTTTGTTTCTGTGTTATCTATAAATAGAAATTTATGCCGTTAAGAAGTGTTTTACGGAAAACTATTTACTAAAAAATGGAGAGTAGAATTCATAAACTCTCTACATCTGAATTAGTGAAAAGTCGGTCACTAATTCATTTTAGTGAAAATTTTTACTAATTATTAGTTGTATTTCATTATTTCATTTAGTAGTTTTGAACTTTTCACTAAAGTTTTAGTCATAAAATGACTAACAATTAGTAGAATTTTTCACTAAAGCAAATTAGTGACCGACTTTTCACTAATTCAGATTTAGAGATAAATAAACTACACTCAAAAAAACGCCTAGTTAAGTTAACTAGAATTTTGGGTTAAATATACCCTAACTATTTTTTCTGGTTAAAGTAACCAGAATTCTGATTATTTTAATAAGAATTGCTAGTTAAAACAACTATAATGCTGGTTAAATCAACCAGAAAAAATAGTTAGGGTATATTTAACTCAAAATTCTAGTTAACTTAACTAGGCGTTTTTTTGAGTGTACATATGTGCATTTTATTTAGAAGATCAGATTTTGAAAATGAGCAATCTGAAGTTGATCAAAACTTTCAAAAGTGGATTGAATTAGCATAATAACTTATCTAAGCAGTTTATATATCAGTTATTTATTGTTATATGTTATATATTATATATTTTTTTACTCTCTAGACATATCAAATAAAAAAAAATGGCGAGCTGCAAATTCTTCATGCTGGCATTCGTGATGATGGCTGCAATTATAATGATGTTCGCTGCACCTGCTTTTGGAAAATGTCTCCCAAATGGAAGGAAATGTCAACCCGTCGGAGGTCCACACAATTGCTGCTCCGGATTCTGTTATAAGCAAGTGGGCTGGAAAGTTGGAGTTTGCAGAAGGCGCTAATATTTAAATACGTCTCGACGTAATTTTGTCAGCATTTTTCTCTTTTTATATTGAGATAATAAAAAATAAATGCTCTTTTAAATCCTATTGAATAATGATAACAATATTTTTTATTTATACCTATACTGACTTTCGAAGTTTAGCCTCGTATGATTAAAAAACAAAATTTACATTGCATTATAATTGAATGAATATGTTATTGAAATTCGTGGAGAGTTTATAAAGATAGAATAATTATATAGACAGTATCAAGATTGCGTTGTGTCATCTGACATTGATTCATGCATGATTCAAGAATAATAGAAAAAATTTCCAATCAGATTGGAAATTCCTTATATATATATAAAACATAATCATCATACGCAGTTTTTTCCTCATAAGTACAGCAAATCACTGATAAAGTTTTTTTTTGCAACATTTTTACACAATAAAAATCAAGATAACGACAGAATGTGCTTTTCCATTGAGAATATTTATAACTCTTTAGTTATTTTTAGTTTACTCACACCGTCCTCAACTCTAACTATGATTTTCTAAGTTTGTAACTTAGATTAACTAAATAATAATTAAATTAAATGAAGTTCTAAATCTTAAAATAAAAAAAGAATATTCGCACAAATTGAACAATTTTCCATATTTATTGATGTAAACATAAAATATTACATTTATTGTCTTCAATTAAATTCAATCTTTGGTTAATAATTTAATTATATATTATAATATAATACATCCAGGTTCTTTATGACAGTATCCTGAGCAACAGTTGCCTTGACTTCCAACCATTTCTATCTTTAATACATTGCCATAAGCAGGTGACGCGGCGAACATCATAATAATTGCAGCAATCATAAAAAATGCCAAGATGAGGGATTTGAAACTGCCAATTTTTTTTGTGACTATAAAAAATAATAAAACATGTTTATTTATTATTGGCACTATTGCACTTTATAATATGATAAAAATGAACTATTGAAATTCGACTTTTTCACATATAACAGTGCATTATTTCGCAGCAAAATCATCAAAACGAAGATTATTTTCCGAAAAGCGTTTAAAAAATCTGTTCAAATTTAGAGAAACTCTAACTGCTCGAAAACAATGTTAATATTTATAAAAATTGAGAGTACTTTATATTAGTACCAAAACAAACGGTCAAAGTAGGTATGGATAAACAACAAGCGCAAATTGCTTTTTAGATCGGTATTGATAGAGATAAGTTAACGTAATTAATTAAGTAATTTTTTCCCCGTTCAGATTAAATCAGTTAGAAAGCTTGTGTTCCTTAAAATGTACTTTTTCCTGCTAAGATTAAATTAGATTGCATGCGTTTGGCGAATGATAAAATTGACCTATATTTTGCATCGGTGCAATCAGATCTTGCGATAGAGTCGCTTTAAAAGGCAATTTGCGCGTCTCTAGGTCATCCATACCTTCTTCGACCATTCGTCTTGCTACTAATGTAAGTACTCTCAATTTTTATTAATATCGTCTTTAAGCAGTTATATGTTTTCTAAATTTACACTTATGAAATTTAAAAGATTTTATAAAAGCTTTTCGGAAAATATTCTTCGTTTTGGCAATTTTACTGTGACACCTCGTACTGTTAAATGTGAAAAACTCTTTAAGCTGGTCAAATTTCAATAGTTCATTTTTATCAAAGTGCTACAGTATCTACAATGAATAAATATATTTTATTATTTTTTATAGTCATAAAAAAATGGCCAGTTTCAAATCCTCTATCTTGGCATTTTTGATGATTGCTGCAATTATTATGATGTTCGCCGCACCTGCTTATGCCTGTATTAAAAATAGAGATGGCTGCCAACCCGATGGAAGTCAAGGCAACTGTTGCTCAGGATACTGTCATAAAGAACCTGGATGGGTTGCTGGATACTGCAAACCTCGCTAAAAAATATATAATATAAACATTTAAACATAAGTATGCAACCATTATATTTTCTTCCAAAAATTTTTAATTATATCATTTTTATATGTATGTGCATTTCTATGTCTGCTAAATATAAATAATAACTTCAACGGAATATTTTTAATCTTATAATTTAATAACTTTATTCCTATTTTTCGTTTATAGAACAATTGAGGGTCTGGATTCTATAACCACGCAT
>CAJFCP010000077.1:1924756-1939405 GCA_904066005.1 Synergus itoensis
ATTTCGAAAATAAAATTTTTTAAATATATATATTTAATATATATAATATATTTTATATATATAAAAAATTTTATTTTCGAAATCGATTTTGAAGACATCAGGGGCCAACTCGGGAGGTCTGAAGCGGCCAGGCGAATTTTATGCGTGGTTATAGAATCCGGACCCTCAATTGAATGCTAATTTTGTCATATTTCTCTATGATAAGAGAATATTTTGTAAAGCTGTCAAAACAGGCAAAAATCAAAGCTACCAATCCACATCAAATTAATTATCCGTTCTCAGGGTTTTGATACGATTCCTACATATAAGTTCCAGGCTCAAATAACGACAAAATTTCCTGTATAGTTTCCTATATAGTTTCCTTTATAGTTTCCTAAATGGGATTTTTCAATAAAGCTACCTTAATTATGAATAGTTAGGGGATTGGTAAAGGAGTTATAAACGTGCAACCGATGTTCTAATAGGAGATGGAAATCAGGTCCACGTTGTGAAGGGATGGATTTGGATTTGAAGGGTAGAAAGGAGGGGGTTGAGCAATTAGCGAGCCGTCAGTGGCACAGTGGCTGACAGGGGCTACACAACACACAACCTACTGCGTATTACCTCTATGCGTATTGCGTATGCCTTACTCAGCTGGCGAAGCTGCACGATAGAAGCTCATACTACCCCTATTTAGAATATCTACAGCCTTGTTACGTACCCCGCCATTATTACTCGTTATAATCATGCCGTCTATTTCAAGAGGGAATCACATTTACGTTTCTGCATTCGACAATCACTTGAGAAGAATTTCTACAGTTAATCCATTCACAACAAATAAAAACTGTCTGACAATGCTCATTTATATTAGTAAATTCACAGTGTTATTTTTGGGTCCGCCGAACCTTAAGGGCATGTTTTAATTACCATATCAGCAAATTTAGATAACCCGCGTTTTTTTAAAAAAAGCAAAAATTGTAGAAAAAAACCCGGGTTATCTAAATTTGCTCATAGGGTAATTAAATTGTATCTCTGGAATAGTCATCTTTCATTTTCTAATACTAATCAATTACAATTTCTTCTAAAAATTCAATTTATTGCAAATCTTAAGTTATGCGACTGATCCGTATATGTTTTCAAAAAATTCCAAAAATTTTCCTTAACGTTGGAAGGCTCTAGCGAGTTTGAATTTCAAATTAGTATTAGGAATTGATTTTGTGGCAATTCGATGAGGGTGACGCTTTGATTTAGAAGTTGGGAATTCCATTTGATCTACCCCTATATAACGAAACTATAGTCTCTATAATCGTACGTGGGGCTGCAGAGCTATCGGTACGGTGGACGAGCAAGAGGTAATGAATGCAATTATAATTTTAATTTCGAAGGTATTTAATAAAGGGGTGCATCGCTACGTTCCCCCTTCCCTCTCACACATAATTCGCTCCATAACTTGGCCCTGTACATACTAATCAGTAATTACTGGTTGACAGTAGACCATTCGGTTTACTCGAAAGCATATCGAATAAATGTGCAAGAAAAATGAGTAATCTTCAAAATTCAACTAGACTTTATCATTGTAGTGTTCAGCGCTCAGCAAAAAATGTACCTGCTCTATTTTGAAAACGTTTGTGGAATAAAAATTATGTAAGGTTGTATATAAAGTATTTTATGATTGTAGTTAATTTCATATTAATTAGGGTAATCAAATAACTTTTATTGTTTCATTATCGAGTGGAGAAAGCGTCGATATGGATATGAAGTTGGCATATATGAGTATTGGTAATTTAAATTTACATTCTCCACAGTTCTTTCTCGCATGAGTTTAGGTATTTTCCTCCTTTTTTATTATTGAATGATTGGCCGTCCAGACAATTCGTCCAATTTGCGGCCAAGTTGAGTAGACAGTCACAATTCAATTATACCAACAACGAAATTTGATCGGATCAAATGGAAAGGTGGAAAATCAATCCAGCGGCTTTAATGGTAGACTCGCGTACTGACCTATTATATTCCCTTGCATGTATCTTGATACCAGCCGTTACATGACTCTTACATCCGCCTAAATCTTCCTAGAAACGTTAAATGCCATATTTTGGAATATTAAAAAGGCTATCACTTATGTATCACGAACTTTTTTATTTCAATAAATTTTCATCGTTTAAAATTGAATTTGAGAGAGGAATTTCATTACCCTGAAATTAGTGGAATGAATAAAATCACGTGATCAGAATTTAATTCTGATTCTGAAATCAAGAGGTGAAATTTTGATGGTATCTTTCATATTTTCAGATAGCATAAAATTGATTTCGCAATATAACATAATAGAACAAATACCAGGCTTGATTAATATTACTTACATGTGTTACAGTCGATGTTTGAATTTCAGGAATTTCTAATTTGAATGTCTACATATTACCTTCCAATCTCTGATAAATTTAATTAATTTAATAACCTTAATTAATCAAAGGCTCCAATTTTGCATGTCTCGGTCGTTCAATCAAAATCAGCGACTGGCTTCACGAATTAAATCGGACCTCACGAGCATCGTTTTTGCAAAAAGTTGATTATACGAGAATTAAAATAGATTTTGCTTGCAGGTTTGTTCTAAATTTTAAACCAAACCCGCTACCATTTGAGCCATTGCTGACTTTTTCAAAGTTTGTACATTATCTTAACCCCTATATTTAATCAACCAAGCAATTGATTTCCACGCCAATAAAAAATTTCACTCGCTGGCCTTCTAATTTGAACCCTCGACTCAATAGTACTCGACAATTAAAAAAATTGGAATCAAAGCTGTCACCTCACGCATAAGAGCTCCTCTCTTCACACCAAAAATGTAAATTCGAAATCAACCTTTTCTAATTGCTTTAGAAGCGGTGACAAAAAATTGGACCGTTTGAACGTTCAATCGGCCCGCAGTTTAACAGGAAGAGGGTTTTTCGGGAGTAGGTTGAAAGCGACAACGAATGCCTCTCAAATTAAGGGGTTTGGGGGGCGGGGGTAGTAGCAATTTTAAACAGTCCCTCGCGAGTCGATTTCAGCTGCAGAGGAAAGTCCAGCTAGTGAGACTGAGCGTGCAATGATTGATGCTGGTTTTCGGGGGACTGAGGGCCAATGGGCCGAGGGGGTTTGGGGGCCCAAGGGTTGGGGAAATTTAATTAACGTAAATGCCGCCGCCACGGCGAGTGCTACACGCCGTGCGTGGCGATCGCTCATGTGCAACCCTTCGACCCCCGAGCCCCTCGCCATTAACCCCATCACCCACGCATCCCCTGAGCCGCTGCCTGGGTTATTAAACACTGCAGTCCGACTAAAGGGGTAAAGTGTGGACGGCCGATTCAGATTTTCCTCCAACTTTCTTTTTTCCGATTATCGAAGTTGATTAATCGATCAGTTAGTCCCGGAAATAGAACGGTCAAGGCGATTTGTTTCACGAGTGTTTGGGTAGATTTATGAAGATTCGTTAAGGATTTGAGAGAATACATATAACAGGTCCATTTTATTTTATTTTTCCGGCTATTTATTTCAGCGGTTTCAAGACAGGGTTTGTAAAATGTTCTCCCATGAAAAATTTGCAATTCTATCAGAGACTTTCAAATAGGTCCTTTCGTCTCTAAAAAAGTAGTTTAACGAAATGTCTCGAAATTCTCGCATACATTGTTGTTGCAAATCTGATTGAATTAATATTAAATTTAATAAAACAATTGTAAAATATGAAAAGAAGAAGAGACTGGTCTTGCTCAAGGACATGAAGTTTTTGTAGTTGTTTGAAGCGTCGTACCGTGAAATCAATGCTCACTCAGCAGTCTCCCTTTGGTAACATTGCAATCTCGTAATCGACTTTGCGAAACAATTCTATAATCTCTTAAACCTAATTAGGAGCGAGTAAGACCAGCAGCGAGTAACTCGAGTTAACTCGCTCCAAACAAGAACAATATCTTCCTTCGAAGCCAAACAACTTCGTTACTCCAACTATAGCTGAAACTCTCACTGACATGACTAAGTCCAACGAAAAGAGGAAAGAAAGGAAATAGGGGGGTTTGAAAGGAAAGAAGTTTCTTGAAACAAGGAAAATATCGTTTCCCGGAAAATCTAGATCGCCAGCGGCTGGCCAATGTAATCGACCGTGAAAATGTAATAAAGAGATCAAAGGACCGTCCTCATGGTTAAGCGGATATTAAACAGAGAGGTAGGATGTAACTCACTTACTGTATTCCAATTTTTCACTTCTGCGAAAGTATCAACTCTATTTGTAAAACAAGATATGTATTTTTTGTAGATTATAAATGGGTGTAGTATATCTAAGTATTTTTGTATGCCAATTACAAATATCATGGTGAAAAGTGGCAAAAATTGCGTTGTCAAGGTCAAAATCCGAAAAAGCTATTTTAAAAAGAAAATTTTTTTGATATTATTTTTAAAATAGTTAATCTTAGGAAAAAGAGTTTCAAATTAGATAAAATACATATTTTATCTCTTACGTATTTTAAAATGTCGAAAAATATTTTTCCTGTAAATAATGAAAGGATAAATAATGAAAGTTGGAAATTTAATAAGTATTTTGTGTATCATAGTAAAAGGCTGAGAAAAATATACGATGCAGAGAAAGTTTCATTGGAAGCAACTGAGACGAATACTTGGGATTTACCTGTCAAAGGTGGTGCTTTGTGCTTTTATATTAAATCAAGGTACGAAGGTACGTCAATAAAATGCCCCTTCGGGAAGTCCACGATTCTCAGATTCCTGAATAGAATATAAAAAATTGACAGTCATCTTCAAGTATTCATGCTACATGGTCGAAAGCTTCTTTGAAATATTTCGATATTGTATAGTTTATTGAAAATGCATATTTAAGTAAAACAATTTAATACTTAATAACTAGAATGATTTTCACTAAATTCATTAAATCATTCTAATTATTCATGAAATCGATTTAACAAGTTGAATCAAATAAAAGTAGTAGCCCCAATCATTGAAATAGCAGCGAAATATATTACAAACTAAAGTAGTTGGTTCTACTACTTTAATAGTAGTCCATCAACTATTTTTTCAGTGTGTACAAAATCGTGAAAATTTTGTATCGTATCGCAATATACAACCGGACTCTTCACCAAAGAGATATTTCGCTGTGTAGAAAATATAACGGAAATAAACTTGAAGCAAGTCGCTTGGAATTAATGAATGAAATCAAATCAATCCCGTTTGTTTATTCGCCATTGAAGGGTTAGTGAGTGAGGGCCGGTCGAGGCCGATGGTTGGTTTCGAATTCCGGTCGATATGATGCATACACGTGCACACGAGCACCGTGAGCTGCGTTATTACATCGAGTGCTATTAAGACTTCCAATTAGTTCGATATACCACCATGTCGGTTGTATCGCTCGATACCGTGGAAAATCGTAAACGACGCGGAATCGCCTGTTCACAATGCACAGCTATTTCCGGTGCATTTCAACCAGAGTTTGAGTTTAATTCGCAACAGGAGGAACAAGAGACTGAAGGGCATTACGAGAAAAAAGGGGAAGGAAAAAGACAAGAAGGAAGAGAATTTCAAATCGTTGCAATTTTATTTGTAATATATTTATACGATTATTATTTTTAAATGTGATGTCATATTTTCCATGATTCAATAACTAGACTATTAAACGGGAAGAAGAAATAGGAGGAGAAAGGAAGAAAGGGTCGAAAAACTAAAGGGATGGTAGAAGAGAAGGGGGTGGTAAAAGTTGTGCTTGGATCGTTTGAAGGAAACACATCGATAATGTCTTTACCCAGCAGGAATTCATCCGGAGCTTATCTCATTTATTACCACCCCCTCGATCTCCCGAAGAAACCGCCCTCGTCTCGTTCATCGGTTATTTTACAACCCCGAGATACGAGGGCGAATAACGTCTTTGTTTTCACCGCAACATCCTTAGAACACAAGGGATGAGATCGGGTACTGTCGTGGAAATAGTCGCTGATAAGAAACCGCTGCGGGTTTCCGATTTTATTTAATACGATCCCATTTCGAGATCACAATTGATTTTTTTCTATAAATAAGTCACAATAGGCTTGGAGTTTTGCCGATTGAATCTTAGGTAAAGAGAATTTTAAGGCATTGAATTATTTTTATACATCAGCAAGTTACGAAATTAAATTCATTTAAGTCTAGAATGCAAATTTATTGAAAATCCCACCTTTTTTTTTCAAACTGCTTCTCAAAATCCTCTTTTCCTCCTCCCATTTCAAACCCTCTTTTCCAAATACTTTCAATTTAAACATTCTTCCCAACCCCCTCCCCAAACCCTTTTTCCCACTCCCTTCTTAAATCAGTTTTCCAACTTATTTTCCATTATTGCTTACTTATTAAGTTCTCGTAGTTTCTATTCAGAAAAAAAAAATTTTGAAAAATGTTTAATGTGTTCCATAATTACGATTGGCGGTACGTAAAATGAAATAACAAAAAAAAAATTTTCTCATTAATTTTCTGGAGAACGTTACCTTTGCTTCAACTTACATCAAATTCCTCAATGCCTTGAAAATATGAAAGGTCCGTTGGAGAAAGGAGGGTGACTGAAAGTGTACCTAGTTGTTAGTAAGCATGAAGCGGTCGGGGTGGTTAGATAAGGCATAGGCATAAACCTCCACAGATAAGGGCAGTTTGCACCCCCGTTGTGGACAGTTAGCCTGAAATGAGACCAGGGGATGAGAAATTCACAAAGCATTGTTGTCGTTTCGCTTTCACGATCTCAGAATCATATTCTTTCGTCACCTTCTTTTCCACAGATTATTGAAGGAAAGTATTAATTAGTGAAAAAGAATGTTATTCACAGTAGAATACTTTTTTTTACCAATATAATAGAATACTTTTTTTTACCAGTTTTCACAATAACTGTTAAAAAATACACCTCTTTTTATAAGGTGGGGGAAATAAATCAGGAAGAAAATTACGGGAAGAACAACGATGTTGCCGGACGAGTAACCCGTCAGGAATAAATCTTGGACAACGGCGTTCGGGATTTTTCACGTATCTTTCCGAATTCTACAAAAATTCTGTCTCGCCATTCTAAATTCTGGTTATCTCGTGGGTTTCGACAGTAATGTGCCGGAGTATTATGTAGGACCGTCCTGTGTCGGCCATCCCTTTTACGTGGGAAGCCACGAGCAACGGTGCCGTTTAGCGTCAGATAGCGGAAACGTATGAGGGACGGGGTGAAGTCACCCTTATCTTAAGGGAACCTACTCAATAGCAACGCGTTAGCGGAGCACAATTTCCATTGCACTCGCTGCATTTGTCACTGTGTGAAACAAATGACCTACAACCTCAGCATCTACGACACCCTGCTTTCCAGAATTTCACATTCGATTCGAAACACGAAATTTACTTCTGGAAATGTAATCTAAACTAATATAGTTTCTCATATCTCACATGTTTTGGCGGGGAAATTGAATTTTTTATTTTTTAACAATGTTTTTCACGATTAAAGCGAAAACTCCTTACCCTATCAAAAAATGGTTAAAGGATTATGTTTGATTGTTGGTAATGATAAAAAATAATCTTTCTTAAATGTTTTAACTGACAAATTGTTTTTGTGACTTTAATCACGGAACACTAAATAAAATGTGTCGAAAGGCAGCCGCGCATAATCTAATAGTCTATAACGTTCTGTGCAAAGTAGGAAAGTAGGGGTAACGGGAGCGCTTGGGGTAAACTTATACTTCGGAATATGTGTGTAATGTGCACTGGAGCCTCGGGGTAGGTGCTTGCGGTAAATCTAATAATGCTGTAATGTTGTTAACCCCCCTTTTTCCCCACAAAGTTGAACCGTAAGTTTAGTTTGTGCCTGCAGCGACTCAGCCACCATGCCAAGAATTCGTAACGTGGGCACCATTTACCTGCTGAAACGTACCAGGGCTACTAAAAAATATGAAAATAAATAAAATTTTTCCTATGAGGTACTCCAAACCTCTTTTAGAAATAACACTCTCTCGTACTTCATTCAAATCTTTGAATTGGAAGTACAATGTAAATTTATACATATATCAATTCACAGAAGGGTGATTTTAGTAAATAATTTTTCAAGTCTATATTTACATAATAGGCAGGATGAATAATTTGAAAAGGCAAAGTAGGGATGTTAAATTTCTTATCTTTGCGAGAGAACGACTCAACTAAGAGAGAGGGCGTTTTCTCGTAGATACAGTTAACTACCCCCAGACACCTATGTACTTAACGTAACCCATGTAAGCTCACGCTAGAACAAATTCCCGGCACCAACTACTTCGAGTCCCTTCTCTCTCCCTAATTCTCTCTCGGAACACCGATGCGATGTTATGAAGTTGTGTTGAACTTTTCGCAAGCATAGTTTGCAGAACACCACCTTCTCTTGGGCTGGCTTCGAAAGCTTTACTCGGCTCGTGACATTGACTATATCTATTATCTTTCTACTACAATCTCAAGGAAGTCGAAAGCCAAAAAGGGGGAAAAAGTATTGATTCATAGTGAAAAACAACAATTTTTTTACAATAATTTTTTACAATAATTTTTTTAAGCATACTTTCCAAACCCCTTTCCAGATTCCTTTTTCCAACCCATTTTTTCAACTCCCCTTTGTGATATTTATACTCTGATTTATTTATCGAATGATCCCTTAAAGCTTGTGTAAGAAGTGTTAAATAGATGCAAGCGTCTATGCAATTTGATCGCATACACGTAGGGTTAAAATCGCTGGAAGGATCGCGTTAGTTTGTGAATCGGTGTGGCGTGCGGGTTAATAATTACATCCCCTCCCCGAGCCAACACCCCGCACCGAATCCTCGCGGACCTTGTGGCGAAGAGATAAAAATCAGTAATTAGCCGGGACCATTATGGCGGCCGTTTGAAAAATTAGCGAAAAATTAGTAACCGCCCCTCTGGGCACAATCCCGCTTCGGAAGTTGCTAGCAAACGTGAATCCAGCATGTATCTGATTTATACGGGTTTGCTATTAATTACCTATCTCTACCTCAATTTCCAACTCTCTCACCCTCCACTATTTTACCTCCAAGAGTTTGTTCAATGTTCCCCATCGAGCATGTATACAAGATCCGGATACTTACACATTTACATCGACAAATTATTCATCATCTGTTTGTACCTAAACGCTTTTGGAATCGTACCAACTAGTGAATTATCAAAAGCTACCCAATGTTTGCTTTTAGGATTAGATCAATCTTTGCTTTTCAGTAGTAGAATTATATGAGTTATGCAACAAAAGTGATGCAAACATTTTGATAGTAATGCATGTCCTCCTTCCCCACTTGTTTAAATGAATAAATAGTAAAACAAATTATTTAATATCTGGAAATTAAAAGCTCGGAAATATAATCATTCCTTTGCTCTTTTATTTCATTTGATTTTTTTTAATCCTCTTTTGAGAACTCGAAATTCGTGTAAACGGGTGCATACTACAAATAGAAGTGCAAACCCTGGTGAGCTGAACAATTAAATGAAATGCTCTGAATTAATTGTTTGAACAAAGTTAAATTAGTTGTATTCGTTTTGTCTGATTTTTGCGCAATCTCGCTCGCGGTATGCATGACGCGCACTGGGAATTCGCGGGGGCTCTGTAAAGCACTCAAACACACGTGGAATGCTGCGTGATGTTTCTCTGAAATTTATTTACAACAAACGAATATGCAGAAAAAAGTAGAGCTCGAATTTATTACCGCGAGGAAAATTCTCTAATCGTTAAAATCGTCTGTTAGTCTACATTTGTTCCAGCATATATATAGTATTCGTACCGAGGAATGATTAAAACAATTATAATTTTGTCCTGGGGGTCATTTATGTAACTTCCTCACTTTATTTCCACTTCACCTTCACTGACAAATATAACTGTTTGTCTATATATCCTTTCAATTTTTTTTTCAATCAAATGGAAGTGAATATGAAATAAGAAAGTTACGTAATCAACTCCCTGTGGGTCAATTATGTAACTTCCTCACTTTATTTCCACTTCACCGTCACTGACAAATATAACTGTTTGTCTATATATCCTTTCAATTGTTTTTCAGTGAAATGGAAGTGAAGATGAATTAAGAAAGTTACGTAATCAACTCCCTGACGATGCAGTTTGAAAATTGATAATGATAGTCTCAATCTTTTAAAGTTTGCTAGGCTATTTATATGAGAATTTTACTTTACTTTATTAAAGTTTACCAAACTGACTGTTTTAAAAACTGACAAAAGGGGTGGAAAAAAGGAATTTGAAAAGTGGGTTAAGCTGTAGTAATGTTAGTAATTTTGTTATAGGAAATCGATGGATCGGTCCCATCATTCTGGATTGGTAGCTCAGTGACTCTTGAGCCGCATTACTCGGATTCTATAGGCAGTTGTATCTAGCACCGCCAGCAAGCCAGCAAGTAACGTGTGTTAGACATGGTTAGGTTGGCATTCAACCACAAGCTCTCAACCTCATTGCAACCATACCTATTCCGGGGCCTTCGATCCCCGCTCTGATCGCGTCGAGACATAACGGACTGAGATATGCATCATTAGGCTACCAGGGTAGCCAACATGATGCGATCAACGTCGAGCATTCCCTCTGCTAACATCGCGGAATGCAGAAGGGTCCTCGAACTCGAATTTTCCGCATACCCAAAGTCTAGCGACCGTAATCACAAAAATCGGTCAAATTCATAACTCGAACTTTTTGGCACTACTGGTAATCACTTTAAAGACTTTCTAGATTTTTGAGTACTTCAGATCGATTCGAATCGGCTCGTGAGCAGTTTGCTAAGTCAATGAAAAAATTTTCAAATTGTTTGGTTTTAATCTGAAGTTTGTCAAAAATAGAATACTTTAAAAAAATTTCTAGAGATTTCGGATAAGTTTACAAGTTTGGGTGACTTTGCATCTTACGTTATTTTGGGGGATTACATATTGATACTTTGAGATAATTATTCAAAATAAAAAAATTACGTTTGCTGGTGCAATAATTAGAATGAGGAAAGTGGATGACAAGATTTTCGTGATATGAATGGTCGTTGGGTCAATATTTCCAACACCGATATTGCATACCTTTGCTTATACGATTGCAGTATGTGAATATAGGTGGTTACCTCCAAACGGAGAGGAAACAAACGAATAGGGTAGTTCTGCCACCACGCTAGACGTGGTATAGTTGAAAGGGGAAAGGGGGTGAGTTTTGAGGATGGGTAGTGTAAGCGTAATCGCTCTTGCCCCATGCTTTCTCCCCCCGCCCCACTCGCTCCGCAGCAGCCACTATTTATTGCCCACACTCTGCCGGTTCACAACATAAATATGTTACACCTATGGCCACTGGTTCTGGCGAATTCTTCCAACGTTTCATGAAAACGCCTCTCTCTCAACTCTTTTCACCCTTTTTCTACCTCCGATAGGTCGATTTTATTGCTTTTACATCGATACGTTCGCGAATTCGATTTCTCTATGTTTTCAGTCACCACACAGGCATAGAAAGTTTAAGAGATTAACATTTTTACTTATAATTTTCTTTTATAAACTATAAATGTGATAAATTAATGCTTATTCTGCTTACTCGAAGAATTTAAAATTAGGTTTATCATAATTTTAGCTTAAATTAGCATTTATGAGGCGTAATATTAATTTTATTTGAACGAAAATAGTTTATGCAGTCTTTTTAATGTATTATATGTACACAAGAGAAGGTGTGTGTTTTTTATGAATATTTCTCCACTCAGTGCACGCTTTGAAACATCGTGAATAATTAATGTTATTTTACAAACCTCACATTTCATGATTTACTACCCCCGTTATGACGTTATACAAACATAATAATACATATTAATATGTATGCGCTTCCAAAATAATGTAAATTAGCACGATTAAAATAAAATTTCCTTTTATTACACGATAATTCCATGATCTGAAATTTCACATTGCAATTGTAATAATAGTACTTTTTATCTCCTAGAAATTTATAAGAACATGTTAAAATCTAGAGACTTGTCATTTCAGAAAAAAGAAACAACTAATAAAGTAACACGGTTCAAGTGTTTGTAAAAGCAACGCTTTAAGAGTCTGAAGTGGTGAGTAGGGTGTTGCGTCGGGGGTGAGCTGAAAGATAAAAGAAGGACCAACTGTTGAATATCGGCCACCCCCGTGATAAGTGGCAGTAGGGTGAAACGAGGAGGTCCCACCAACCTAGCCTCGACCGCATTTTCATCACTAATTTATAATGCATAATTTTTTTCCAAAAAAATCTATATTCCTAAAGAATCAACTCAATAAAAAAGTTACGCCCTCAAAGTTAAAAAATACCATTCATATTCTATTAAAAACATCATGGAATTTAAATATTAACATTAGTTTGTGATGTACATTTTTTACTTTCAAAAACAAACTTAAATTTAAAAAAAAAAATCTTTTATTTCAACCCTCCACGATTATTTCGAAAGAAAACATTTATCCCCATTCTACTGTGAAATAAAAAATAAATAAAAGCACTTTCTAAAAGCTCATGGCCTCCTCCTACTTACAGTGAAGTCACTGCATCCTGGCAAGCTCGATTTTTAGAAAGCTCATCATCCCCAGGGCGTCGGTCTTCTCCCCACCCCTGGTTAACCCTTGGAGCCCTTTGGGCTTGAAGCTTCTCAAAGCTTCCTTCACGAAAGCTCAATACCGGTTCCCCCTTCCCTTTTCGTACTAAACGCGTTGAAGAGCTTGTCCACAGTTCGAGAAGCATGAAAGCTCGTAAGGTTGTGAAAGCTTAGATTCTCGGAAGCTCCGCGAAACACGTGCACCCCGGACGCGTGGCACGTGGTGTTTGTCGGTGGGGCTCGAAGCGATTCGCAAGCTCGCCAGCTGTGATGAGCTTTCAAGCTTACGAGAGGTGATTGGCCAATGGGAGGAGCCTGCGCACGCTTGTGGGTGTGGTTTATGCCCGCAGGCTGGAATAAGCTCAGGGAGATGATAGGACACCCCCCACGTAGGGGCACGTCTTGGTGGTGGCCACCTTCCGAGGATAGGGACAATTACCCCCTTCACCCCTTTCACTCACCGCTTTCTCTCGAGGTCACACCTTTCTTCTCCGTCTCTGAGATTTTTTCAACTCCTTCGGTCTTCAAACTACCCCTTCAGTAAGGGTTACTAAGATTCTCTGCAAGACAGGGGTGGGGGAATTTTTATAAGCGATAAGATAATAAAAAATGTAATTTTACAACTTCACTAAAATATATCCTTTTTATTCGATGAAAATTCAGGGAACTGAAATGTTTAATTTTCTTCTTATTTGAAGTAACTTAAAAATTTTTTAAAGTTATGGATTAATTATACAAAGGAAATATAATCTGTTAACATTGGATTCAAATCATAAACATTTGGAAGATTATGTAAGTTAAAGGATGCTACTTTTTTTTATGCGAAATAAAGAATTATTTCTTGCCTGACATAAGCTTTACTTGAACTACTGAAATTAGATATCTTCTTTGGAGTGAAACACCTTTTTAAAAATGAATAATTTTTCGTGCTGTAGCATAATATTTTAAAATGCAATGCTTTTAATAATAAACCGAATATGTCCGTAATAAAAAAAAAATCAAATAAAATTTAATGGTACAGTAAACAAATTCTATATAAAATTTTGCAGCCTGGAAAATAAAATCGCTAAATTATTGCATAAAATATGTGTTAAGAGCAAAAAGGATTGTAAATTACGTGCTCCAACAATTTTTTTAAAAGAGCCTCTAATAAATGATTATTTGATAACTATAATGAAAATTGAGTGCAAATACTCATATTTTATTAACTATAATTAAAATGAAATTCCAGAATCTATAAAAACAACAATTTGATTAAAATGGATATACATATAGTCCTATTATTTTGGCAGCAATTCTCTTGAATCTCTTTTATGTAACCATCACTCTCCTCCAAAGATTTACAAATAATTTAGACAATGAAAAATTGAACAAAAAGTCTTTTGGACATAAATTGTAATATACCATTTTAGATAAATCTTTTTCGTGAACGTAATTTGTAGGGATGATAAAATTTTCAAAATAGTGGTCAGATGATTTCCAGACAGAGCGGATGGACGGGACGTGTATATTAGATACCCAATTTCAGTGGTAATCCAGCCATAAATATCTTTGAATTATATTTTCCAGCGCGCCGGACACCCCGAACCATTTGTTTTAGAAGGGGCTATTTAGCCGTTAATCGCTCAATTAAATTGGATCGTTTGGATTTGCTTTAATCCATTCTGGACTTCGTGATCGTGCGACGTCCGCTGTTTATCGCACCGATATTCCAATATGAGATTGGAAATGAAATATTGGAGATGTGGGCGTCAATCGATTACCAAGTGATTTTCAGTAAATAAATATTTGTTTCAATAAATTTATTGAAGAGAGAATTCTATCAAATACAGCTTTTTCCTCAAATGCAAATTTAGAGCTTACTTTGTATTCACTTTTATTGCGTAATCGATTAAAGGTGAATATTTCAAGCAATTCCATCCTTTCATAAAGTGTGCAAACTTTTTACTTTAAAATATTGAGCTATAAATCAAAGAAAGGACGATCGTCTTTAAGAGGCTATAAATTTCGTTTGAAAACTGTTTTGAAATAATTGCAAAGTTCTACAGAGTAGGGCCGGCGTAGCCCATTTTTTCCATATACGGATTTACGATGGGGGGGGGGG